>JAYJMB010005226.1:0-12182 GCA_036873735.1 Pouteria campechiana | reverse complement strand
CATGATCTAGAGTTGACAACTGTCATATTTGCCTTAAAGATATGGAGACATTATCTCTATGGTGAAAAGTGTGACATGTACACAAATCATAAAATCTTGAAGTACATTTTCACTCAGAAAGTACTAAATATGAGACAGAGGTAATGGCTTGAGCTGTTAGAAGATTATAATTTGAATATCCATTATCATCTAGGCAATGCAAACATTGTAGCAGATGCATTGAGCAGGAAATTGATCAGTAGCATGGCATGTTTGCTCACACAAAGGAATGAACTACTTGGAGAGATGAGGCAAATGGAGTTGTATGTGGGAATGAGAGGGCTAGTGGCACAGTTATGTCAGTTATCTATTCAGTCCACTTTGCTGGATGAGATTTGGACTGCCCAGATAAAGACTACAGATGAGGAATTTTAGAAATCAAGAGAGAGAGCTTAGAGCAGTGGACTACCTGATTATAATATTGGTGCTGATGGCAACCTGAGATACTAGAATCGGCTTGCGTTGCCTAGAGGTTCTATCATAATATAGAAAATGCTAGAGGAGGCATACTATTTACCTTATACTATCCATCCAGGCAGTACTAAAATGTATCGTGACTTGTGATCATAGTGGTGGCATGGCATGAAAAATGATGTGGCTCAGTATGCGGCAAGGTGTCTATTATGCCAAAGGGTGAAGGCAGAACATTCGAGGCCTAGGTGGTTCTTAGAGCCAATTGAGATCACAGAGTGGAAGTGGACAAATATCACTATGGATTTTATTATAGGTCTTCCTAAGACTACAGCCGGTTATGACAATATTTGGGTTATAGTGGACAGGTTGACTAAGGTAGCCCACTTTATTTCCGTTTGCACTACTTACACTGCTGAGAAATATGTATTGATTTATCAAAAGGAGATGGTGTGCCTAAGGTCATTATTTCTGACCGTGGATCAGTGTTTACATCTAAGTTCTAGACAGCCCTACATAAGGCTATGGGTATACGTCTGGATTTTAGTAGTACATATCACACCCAAACTGATGGGCAGACTAAGAGGGTGAACCAGCAGATAGAGGACATGTTCAGAGCTTGTGTCCTCAAATGGGGCAAATCCTGGAGCCATTATCTTACTTTGGTAGAGTTTGCCTACAATAATAGTTATCACTCCAGCATTGGCATGGCTCCTTTTGAGGAATTATATGGGCGTAAGTGTCAAACACCCCTATATTGGTCAGAAGTGGGAAGATTGCTATTGTAGGGCCACAGATGATCACAGATATAGTTGAAAAAGTAGCCCAGATCAAGGAGAAGATCTGAGTTGCCAGTCTCGCTAGAAGAGTCATGCAGATACACGTCGGCGAGACCTAGAGTTTCAAGTGGGAGATCAGGTCTTTCTTAAAGTCTACCTATGAGAGGTGTTGTGCAATTTGGCACCAAGGGCAAGCTAGGCCCTAGATATGTCGTGTCATATGAGATATTGGAACAGATTAGTAAGGTGGCTTATCGCATTGCATTGCCACCTTCATTGAGTGGAATCCATGATGTGTTTCATGCGTCATCACTACGGAGATATGAACTAGATCCTTCTCATGTTTTGGCACTAGATGAGGTACAATTGAGTGAAAACCTGCAATATATTGAGCAGCTAATCCGTATCCTAGACAGGAGAGAGAAGTAGTTAAGAAACAAAACCATTTTCCTAGTTAAAGTACAGTGCAGTCGTCACTTAGAAGATGAGGCTACATGGGAGCTTGAGGATATAATGTGGTCTAAGTATCCTCATTTAATCGTCTAAATTTTGAGAATGAAATTTTTTGTAAGGGGGGTGGTATGTAAGGCCTTGGAAATTTCAAAAATGTAAATTTTCACTATTGTAAAGTTTCGGTAATTTTTTCAGTGTGGCATATTGCAAAATTAAAATTTTGAGGAAATTTAATCTCAAAAAATATAAAAAGGGATGAAATATTTATATTAATGTGAGGAAATGAGGACGTATGTTAATTAATAATTAATGGGTGAAGACATATTGAAAATTACATGTGCAAAGCCGAAAAATCAAGTTACCGATAATTTCTAGAAAATTTCAATTTAATCAAATTTATTTAAAAAATAAATGATGAAAATATGGAAATAATAGATGGGAAATTGATTTGGGTATATGATATATCAAATTGATGACTCGCATGTGTAAAAAATGATAATTTGATAGCATTTTGAAAATTCAAGAGAGTATGTTTTTGCAATGCCCATCCCATTTCCATTGTTTTCATCTTCCAGCCCATGCTAGCCAACATTAACCCTTCTCCCCATCATCCCAATCTTCCATTTTAAACAATTTTGCTTCAAGTGAACCATAGTAAATTTTGATTCAAGTAATTAGTAGGCCATAGGATGTATTTTCTCTTGAGATCAAGAAGTGGTAGTCACCCAAACATGGTGAAGTATTGCTGATCAGTGGGACCCACCAAAAGAATTTGAAGATTAGGATAAGTGCTTAATATAATTTAAATGGTGATGATGTTTATGAAAGAATATAACAGAAAAGTTGATTTATCTTCAAGGAATTTCAAACCCTAATTCAAGGGGATTTGCTGAAAATTTTAATAGGGAATTAAGGCTTTGTTAGAGGGTGCAAATTAGAGTGTGAAATTTTTATATATGAGTTACATAATTTTAAACATGCATTATCTTCCCCATGCAACAATAATTAATGTATTGTATTAGCATAAATAAAATTGCATTGAAAACAATGGAATTCGGATGAACAGTGCACTGACAGAACACCTTACCAAGTACCGCTCTTGAGGTTGATTAAAACCCAATGTAGTGATGTTATTTTATGAAACTAAGACTATTAGTTTAAAGTAGATATACCTAAATACTATCATATCAAATTTCATTAACAAAGTCTACCGTTTGACTCCTCAAAAAAATATGAACATTAAATATCCTGAAAATGAGATGCTGATAGCGTTCCACCTTTTCGAAAATTTGCTTTATTTTTAATCTTCTCATTTTGAATTAATTTAAGCTGAAATTTTTACTTAAATTCTATTATAGTATATAAAATTGACGTAAATATGTTTAGGGGCAAAAGAGATTTATCATTTTGTTTAACATTTTTTCTTTATATTTTCATATTTTAATTTTAAATTGATCAATTTACATTATTTTCATCTAAAAATTGGATCAAACATTTTTCATGTTATCTAAAATCTGTAGAAATATTTTTAGTTTAATTAGATATTTATAAATTAGTAAATAAGAATTTTATTTTAGAAATTATGTACATGTATTCTACTCCCCTAGAGTACCGGTAAAATTTAGTTTTGGCACTTGATAGGTACAGAGTTTAGTGTGGATCATTTATGTATTTATAATGGCTGTGTGGCTAACTTGTGTCTTCCATATGGCAAGGAGTGGCCTGGTTAGCCAATGGACAGTTCCGTGGACAGCCGGCATTGCCGAGTGTTGCTATTGGCCTGGATGGCCTAATTTCTATGATTGGCCTGAGTAGCTTGTGCAGGTGTGTTTGTGGAGAACTAGTATTCTTATGAGGTGATGAGGATGGGGTGTCACTTGATATAGCAATATGGGGTTGTATGGGCTTGGTAGGCTTCTAGCCGGGAGTGTCAGGATGGACCTCACACGTTGAAGAGTGAAAGGGTAGTGTTTTGGTTTGTGTGCCTCTCGGGGAGGAGTATGTGGATGATGTTAGGGTAGTATACTAGTATAAGAGGTAATTATTGATTGGCAAATACAAAAGGGTAGTATTATGTATCAGTATTTGAGCCGGTATTGACCGATTAACTATGCATACGATATCGTTATGAGTATACGTATGAAATAATTAATGAGATGTTAACATTAAAATTTTAATGAACCTGGCCACTGACTGACTATGACATCATGCATATGGCATGGCATATTTTTCTTATTTGCATCATTGTTTACTACTCTATTTTCTGTTGTTTATTATATTATTTGTAGTCATATTTTTCCGCTTACCTGCTTACTGAGTTTTTACCAGACTTACCCTTTTATTTGAATTTTTCGCTGATAGGTTAGAGGATGGAGCCCAACAGGGTGTTAGGTCTCGTGATGAGGGTAGGCCATGACACCAGTAGAGGCTTTACTCCTTTTCATGATGTATGATGATGTATATTGTTGGATAGATTTTGGATATATATTAGACATATACCATTACTTAGTTTTATAGTATGTCATTTTGTGGCGTGGGTGTATATGATTTGACATCTAGGGTATAGTGTACCCCGATCTGGGTCTATGGGTGTTGTGGTGATGTGTGTTTTGGAGGCGGTAGTTATATAATTTGTGTAGAAAATGGTAGGGCCTAGAGGTGACCATATTATATTTGCATATTTAAGGATATTTGTTATATAATTATAGCGGTTTAGCATGTTGTATACAGGATAACAGTGGTAAATCAGGGGAGACTCTATCAGAATTTTCTCTGAATTTACCACTAGTAACACTCCAAGGAGGAGGGGCATCATATATACTAATGGTGATTGCCAAGTATGTAGCATGCACAAACAAGTTGCAAACCTCACGGGCAAATGAACAGAGAGAAGACATTCCAAGGCACAAATCTATCTGACTGAAAAGACTTGGGCTAGTGAAGAAGCAAAATATGAAATACTGCTATCGACAAAGCTCAAATGAAAAGGATTCAATTGAGTTTTCCTTCAACTATCGAAATGAAGATTATAGCTGATAGATGCAAAGTAGCATACATACAATTGACTTTTTCTATCATAAGTGAGCCACAGTTAAGCCAATGATCATCTATTAAAAATAGACAAAGGGGGAGAAGTGAAGTTCATTTGGCAGAGCAGTGAAGTTCGTCTGGTGGGGCAATGGTGTTTATCTGTACATCTAGACTTGTCTACTATCTACAACAGATAATCCAATAGATAAGGATAATTCTTCTGTGCCTCAGTAATTCGTCTGTTACTTACAAAAAACAATCTAATTGATGAAGCGCTGAAGAAAATTTGTATGTGCTTTAACGAGTCCGTCTGTTACTTATAACAAAAACCCCAATAGGCAAAGTACTAGAAAGATGGTTCATCTATGACTTCATGATTTGTCCATTATATGGAATGGACTAACCAATAGATGAAGCGCTAAGAAGATTATTTGTTTGCAATAATTGGATTCATCTACTACTTACAATGGACAAACTAGAAGACAAAGGGACTTTATTTGATGAACAGCTAGACATATATTTTGTCTGTCATCAATAAAGATAAGCAATGGACAAGCTGAATTATTGGAATTGATCCAACATTAATAACGCCCTTTCTATATTGATGAAAGAATCAGTCATTGTAGTAACTCTTCAACCATTACTTATTAAGAATCTCGAAATTATCTTCTTCAAGGTCAATGGTGCAGACATTTGAGAAGACGAGGATTAAGCAGAAGTCAGAGAATTCAAATGTGCTAATCAAAATAGTCTTCTATCATTAATGGAATTCACCTACCACTAACGGCTGGAATTCAAAGCAGTTATAAATGAAGCCTTGTTGGAACAAGCAGAACAACCCAAGTATTGAAGAAAATATTCAATACTCTGTTGAGAGCATTTGCTGGACTAAGCTAAAACCTTCTGCATCTTTTAAGAGTCATGAGCCTTATATTCAAACCTTCCTCAACTTTCTTTGAAGGCACCCAACTACCTTTTAAGAAGATCATTTACTTCTGCATTCAATCTTCAAAAATCTTCTCCTGTGCTTATTGAGAAATTTTCGCACTTTAACTTTTGATATTCATTTTTTGTAATTTCCCTAAGCTAGTGGTTGAGACTAGACTCAGGAAGAGTTGTGATTGTCTGAGTGAAGACAAGAGCTATTTATGCCCCCTAGAGTTAGAATTTAGAAGAGTACTGGGAGCATTGTGATTATGCCCCCTAGAGCTAGAATCTAGAAGAGTGCTGGGAGCACTGTGATTATGCCCCTAGAGCTAGAATCGAGAAAAGTGTTAGGAACACTATAGATACGCCCCTTAGAGCTAGAATCTAGAAGAGTACAGGGTGCACTTACTGTATTTTTGCTATTGGAGATAGTGGAACCCAAGACACTAAGAAAAGAGTACTCTTGGAAGAGTAGAGTAGAGTGTTTACTCGAACCACTATAAAAATCCTTTTGGCTTATTTATTTAAGCATTGATTGAGTGATTGGATTGATTGCTAGAGGGATGTTTAATCTGAAAGTGGTTTGGCAAATTTTTAAGTACCTAATTCACCGGTACCCTCTTGGGCTTTTGCCTAAGCTTTGGGAATAATATGTGGTATTAGAGTGAACTACATAAATACTAGTAGTGATCCAATGGCAAACCCATCATTCTCTTTACAAATATTTGCCAAGGGATAATCATCTACTCAACCACCCCTATTTGATAGAACCAACTTTACTTACTAAAAATTGAGCATGAAGTAATTCATTATAGCCAATGATATGGCATCTTGAAAAGCCATTAAAGTTGAAATCACTCTTCCCTCTACTGAAGTAGATGCATGGACTAAATAGAAAGCCACCTCAGTCAAAAATAATGCAAAGGTTATGAACTCTTTATTCTGTGGACTATCTTTATCTGAGTTTGATAGAGTATCCTTTTGCACTAATATAAAAAGTATTTGGGATAACTGAGTATTAATATATGAAGAATCTTCACAGATTAAAGGAACTAGAAGGAATATGTTGATAGGAGAACTAGAAAATTTTAAGATGAAAGAAGGGGAAAGCATATCAGAAATGTATGCTCGTTTTTCAAAAATTACTAATGGTTTGAAAAGTTTGGAAAAAAAAGTCACAAATTCTTAATAGTTAATGAGAAACTGAGGGCACTTCCAGAATCCTAGAACCAGAAGATCACGACAATTAAAGAAGCAAAGGATTTGAACTCTCTTCTAGTGGACGATCTCATCAACTTACTGATGTCACATGAGTTGATCAAAAGTAAGAGAAAGAATCCAATGAAGCAAAAGAAAAGTATTGCTCTCAAGGTGGCCAAGAAAAGCACTAGTGACTTCACATCGCAATCTAAAGATGATATAGTCATATTAGTTAAAAACTTCAGAATGCTTGCAAGAAGCAGCAAAGGTAGTACCTCAAGGAGACAACTTAGACAACAGAAGAGAATGATTGAAAGAAAGAAAGATCTCTCTACATGCTATAGATGTGGTGGGATTGGATATATGTCTCCTAAGTGTCCTAATGAAGAAAAAGTAAATTTGAATAAGAAAAATGAAAGAAGAGTAAAGAAATACTTTAAGAAGTCATCAAGAAACCAAGCCAGAGGAATGTACTTAAATGATGAAGACTTGTCAGGGATAAGCTCAAGTGAGAAAGGTGACAATGAAGTTGCACACCTAGCAAGATATGCTGTATGGCCCATATGGAGAACGAGTCAACAGAGTAAACTCCATCAAAGAGTAATGCACAATAGAGCTAGAGACGAGGGTAAACTCTTACTATTCTTAGAGTTCTGACTCTTCAAGCTTGAATAGTACTTATGTCAAATGCAAAAAGTTTGATGAGTTACAACAATCATACAACTCTCTCTTTAGTGAGTTTGAATTACTTAGCCAGAAATTCACTCAAAAGAAAAGACACTTTGATGCAATTGTCAAAGTAAATTCTATTCTGGCAAAAAGAAATCTATCTCCACAAAAAAAGTTGAAAATCTAAAGAAGGAGATAGAGATATTAAATAGTATTTTGAGTAAATTCTCTAATCTAGGAGAATCTATGGCCAAGTTTATGAGAATGATCGGTCAAACTAGTAAAAAGGGACTTGGTTGTGAATAGTCAAATAATGAAAATTCACAAAAATTTGCTGAATGGTCCAAGGGAGTGAACCTTATAGAAGAAAGAGAAAACTGTCCAAATATTAGAAGGTTCATAAGTTATCCCTGGGTAAAGAAACCAATAGAATATAGAGCACCAAGCAGAATTCTAAACACTTACTATTTTTGCAACAAAATTGAACATAAAGCATATGATTGCTATGCTAAAAAGATATAAGAAAAAGGTGCAAAGATGAAGTGTAAACCTAAGAATTATGCATAAAATTATAGCAATAGTAATTCTACTAACACCACTAAACTCAGTACTTGGGTACCAAAGAGGTAAGAAGAAAGGTTGCTTCAAATGCAGGTAAGTATCAAAGCTGTCTAGTAATACCTAGTTCATGGATAATAGCTGCTCGAGACATATGACCAAGAACAAGAAGTTACTTAAAGAATTGAAGTCAATAAATGGAGGAACAGTTGCATTCGGCAACAATAACAAAGGCCTCATCAAAGTGATAGGTAAAATTTATAGTTTATTCAATGCATGCATAGAGGATGTATTATGTGTATAACAACTCAAGCACAATTTACTAAGTATCGGTTAATTATGTTACAAGGGTCACAAAGTTCTGTTTGAACCATTTGCATGTAATGTATCCGGTGCAAACAATGATCTATTGTTCAGCTGAAAAAGGTATGAAAATATTAATCTAGTACAGCTAGATAATATTGTTGAAAAATGCTTAATTGAGTTAAAGATGATCCATGCATGTTGCATAAAAGCTTGAGACATATCAACATGTCAAATATCAAATCCTTATGGAAAAAGGATCTTGTGATTGGTCAACCCAAACTAAACTATAACAAAAATCAAATATTCAATCCTTTCAATTGTCAAAATAGAACAAAGTATAATTTTGTAATGCCTCTCCTCCTTGGAGTGTCACTAGTGGTAAATTCAGAGGAAATTTTGGCACAGTCTCCCCAAATTTACCACCATTGTCCTATATACAATATGCTAAACCACAATAATTACATAACAAATACCCTAAAATATGCAAATATAATATGACCGCCTCCAGACCCTACCATTTCCTACATAAACTACATAACTGTTGCCTCCATAACACATATCACAACAGCACCCACAGACCAAGATCGGGGTACACTATACTCTAGCTTTCAAATCATATACACCCATACCATAAAATGACATATTGTACAACTAAATAATGATACATGTCTAATACACATCCAAAATTCATTCAATAATAAGCTATATCATACACCATGAAAAGGAGTAAAGCTTGTAATAGTGTCATGACCTAGCCCCATCACGAGACCCCAAGACCTATTGGGCTCCGTCCTCTATCCTGTCAGCTAAAAAAAATTCAAATAAAAGTGTCAGTCTGGGCAAAACTTAGTAAGCAGGTAAGCAGAAAATATGACTTTAAATAATATAATAAATAGTGGCAAATAGAGTAGTAAACAATGATGTAAACTAGTAAAACATGCCATGCCATATGCAGGATGTCACAGTCAATTAGTGGTCATGTTCATTAAGATTTTAATGTTAACATTTCATTACTTATTTTATACACATGCTCATATTGATATCGTATACATATTTATCCAGTCAATACCGACTCGAATATCGATACGTCATATTGCCCTTTCTATCTGTCAATCCATATTACATGGCCACCTCCTATACTAGTACACTCCTCCACCATCATCCACACACTCCTCAACCATCCATACACTCCTCCTTGGGAGGCACACAAATTTGAACACTATCTTTTCACTCTTCAGCGTGTTAGGTCCATCTCAGCACTCTTAGCTAGAAGCTAGCCAAGCCCACATAGCCACGCTACTGTATCCAATGGCACCTTACTCTCATTGCCTCACAAAAGTACTAGTCCTCCATAAACACACATACTCAAGCTACTCAAGCAAATCATAACAATCAGGTCATTCAGGCTAACAAAAACATCCGGTCGCACTAGCTGCCCTCAACGTCGGCCACTGGCCAACCAGGCCACTCCTCACCATATGGTAGATATAAGTTGACCCTAAAGCCATCATAAAATACATATGTGAGCCAAACTGGGCTCCAACCAACCAAGCACCAAAACTAGAATTTACCAGCACTCCCAGGAGCCTAGAATATACATACATAATTTCTAAAATAATAATATTATTTTTCCTACTTTATAAATCTCTTGACCTAATTTTTTTATAGCTTCTCATAAAATTAAAAATATTCTATGCAAATATCAAGTCAAAATAATGTAAATTGAGCAATTTAATATTAAAATAATAAAATATAAAGAAAAATGTTAGAAGAAATTCTACATCTCTTTTGACCCTCAAAAGTTTTTCCTAAATTCATGATAATATATTTAAATTTTTATAAATATTTTAGCTTAAAATAAGTCAAAATGAAAAGATTAAAAATAAAACAAAATTTTAAAAGGGTGGGACGCTATCAACATCTCATTTTAGGGTATTTAATGTTCATATTTTTTGAGGAGAAAAATGGTAGAATTTGTTAATGAAATTTGGTACAATAGTATCTAATTATATATATTTTAACAAAATATTTTTACTTTGAACAATAAAATCAATAAATTAGTTTTTAACTAACCTCAAGAGGGGTATTTGGTAAGGCATTCTATTAGTGTACAGTTCATACGAATTCCATCTGATTTTTCCTATTGTTTTCAATGCAATTTAATTTGATAATATAATAGATTAATTATGGTTGCATGAGATAGATAATTCATATTTAAAATCATGTAATTCATATACAAAATTTTTAAATTACAAGTATTCAAGTTGTAATCATTCAAAGAAATCAAATTGAACTTAAAATAACTTTAAAACAACTACTGCTTACCTTAATTAATTTAGTAATTTGCACATCCCTTACATTCAAATTTACACTCTCTAAAATATCCTTAACTCACCCCTAAATCTTAGCCTAATCATTGCAAAATTTGCATTAAATTTCATTTAAAACCACAATGAGTGCATTGTCTAACTGCCTCTTCAATTTGCACTGAATTCACAAGCTGTTTGGGTCATTTAGGGTATGTATTTGGAAGTTGATTAAACTCTGATTATCATGCTACAACTAAACTTAAGCACCCTTCTTGAAATTACAATTTCTAGCCACTAAACTCCCATAAACAGCATGTGTATGTGAGCCAATTCAAAAATTCAGCAACCTGTTTTTAATGTTTGATATTGCTGATTATTGGTTGTATTTAATCCATCATTACTCCAACCTTAAACTCCTGAATCATATTCCCTAATTTCCTATTAAAATTTTTAGCAAACCACCTTGAATTAGGGTTTGAAATTCATTGAAGATAAATCAATTTTTGCATGATATTCTTTCATAAACATCATCACTATTTAAATTAGATTAAGAACTTACCCTAATCTTTAAATTCCTTTGGTGGGTCCCACTGATCAGCAATAATTCACCATGTTGGGTGACTGCCATTTCTTGATCTCAAGAGAAAATACATCCTATAGCCCATTAATCACTTGAATCAACATTTGTTATAGATCACTTGAAGCAAAATTGCCTAAAATGGAAAATTGGGATGATGGGGAAAGAGGGTTTACATTGGCTAGCATGGGCAAGGATATGAGGACAATGGACATGGGATGGGCATTACAAAAATTAATTTTTTATATTACTTTTTTTATTTTGGTAGTCTGTGCTCCACCCACTTCTATGCATATTCACTCTCTAAAATTTTCAAAATGTCATCAAATTATCATTCTTTACATATGTGAGTCATTCATTTGATATGTCATATGCCCAAATCAATTTCCCATCCATTATTTTCAAAATTTCATCATTTATTTTTTAATTAAATTTGATTAAATCAAAAAATTTCAGAAATTATTGGCAACTCGGTTTTTTAGATTTTCACATGCAATTTTTAATTTTTCTTCACCTATTAATTATTAATTAACATATGTCCTTATCATCCTCACATTAATATGGATACTTCATCCCTTTTTTATAATTTTTTGATAATAAAATTTCTCAAAAATTTAATTTTAGAGTTTGCCGCACTAGAAAAATTACCAAAACTTTAGAATAGTGAAAATTTACATTTTTGAAATTTCTAGGGCCTTACATTCAACCCCTCCAAATAAAAGGTTTGGTCCTCTAAACTTAGACAATTAAATGAGGATACTTAGACAGCATTATATCCTCAAGCTCCCATGTAGCCTCGTCATCCGAGTGACAACTCCACTACACTTTAAACAAGGAAATGGTTTTTGTAATTAGTATGTTTTTGTGCAATGTGTTTTAGTAAAGAAGGGGGTTTTGAATAGTATGAATAAAAAGAAAATTATT
>JAYJMB010005225.1:0-12185 GCA_036873735.1 Pouteria campechiana | reverse complement strand
AATACATGTGCTAAGAATTTAATTCTATTTACTGAGTTTTATACTCACCCCCTTTTGTTTCCTCTTACAGATGGTCCGTCTCAAGAAAAGTAAGGATATGAGAGAAGATTGCTGATTTTCTGATTTTTATTAAATTTGTTTAAGATGTATTGAATGGTGTTTTTACTACAAACATGCTAGAACTTTCTTTGGTTTGAATGTAATAAACTTATTAGAAAATATTATAATTACGATCTTTTTCTTTCTACTATTTGTCTGCTAGTACTTTGTCGTGATGTAATTTAAATCATTCAAGTGTGGTAGATCTTGGGAAAACCCGTCATACTGCCAGCGTGGCATCGCCATCCTGGGGTGGGTCATCACAGTCCCACTGTCGAAAAATCTGATATTAGTAGCTAGTTTGGTTAAGCTGATAATTAACACTATGATTGAACAGATATAAAAGCCGAATGTCATTCTTGTGAGCTATTGATTGCATTATTGATGACTCATGTTGCAACCGAAGGGAAAAAAAAATACAAGAATAATGCAGTCACGATGCTCATAGTTATAGACATCAATCTAGAGACTACCAAATTATGAATATATTGAGACATTGGACCATGAAACATGTAGCATATATAGCTCGCCCACCAAACATCATCCAAAGAAGCCTCTGCTAGGAGGAGCTTTATTCAAAGATGATATAACGGACTGCGTGGCCATCGAAAGGCTTGCAAGTAAGAGTAGGCCGACTGCAATGTTTGCTCGATCAAGGAATTTATCCGACTTGGACTCGGCTTCATCAAGGCCTTGGACACCTAACGCTTCTAAGCTAGCAATGAAATCACGGATCAGCTTCTTGAACTCGAAGGTGACCGCAAAACCTGCTCCCACACCAGAGGCCGATAGGAGTGCAACTATCTGATCAAAACCCAATATTCGGCGTTAAACAATTTCCTTTTGGATGACACCCAAAATTCTTTTTGATTCATTTTTTTAAGGTTGCCAGGAGAATTGAACAACATTCTAGAAAACCACCATTTAGCTGAAGGTTGCAATTCGATGAAGTGGACTCTACTAAAATTTCGGCCGAACCGATTTATTTTGTTTCTATTATGATTTTTTCCTAAATTCAAGCTGACTACTATCCTTAATATTATTTATTTAGCTAAAATATTAGACTTGTCCATATAAAAGACTCCTGCAGACCATAAAATTGCTTTCCTACTGGTAGGACCTACGAGTAAATCAAATATTTATATTTTTCAAAGTGTTTTTTTCTCATGTGATTGAGTTATTCTGTAAAGTTTTATAATCCTGAAATATTTATCTGAATTAATTTAATTAATTTATATGTTTTAAACATAATTTAAAATATTCTCTGGTGATGGTGATGTAGTTTATATGCACTTCTAATCGAAATAGTTTTGAGTAGTTTAATTAAATAGATAGTATCAAAGATATGTTGAGCTTAGATCTCCTGGAAGTATCATAATGGGCTCGAAATGTAAAAAGACACAATTGAGCTTTCACCGGAACTCAATTGAATCACAACCCTTTCTTTTATGGTTGCGGCATGGGACCGTTCATCAAAATTAACCCACACAGGACAATTTGGGCCCTTCGTTGGCACTTCAAATGGGCTGATAGAGTAAGATCGGAAAGTGACCCAAAAGGAACTGCCAGTTTGCACCAGAACTGTCATCAGGTGACCGAATGGAGCTCCAAAAGTGCATGACCTTTCAAACATTTCGATGAGCCGATTCGTTGTCCTGGTCATCAAAATAGGCGAGCTCTTGCTGATCTTGAAATCAGTCCGAGAATAACAAACCATGCTAATTAACTAAATCAAGAGCAGGACCTTATCACCATAGAAATCGAATTCAGGCAAGAAGTCACCGTGAATCAGTCGCTTCCCTGTAGATAAATGATATATTGCAAAGGGTATCTGAAGCAGCGTGTAGGCACACCCAATGGCGGCTGTAGAGAGAACGAATCTGCAGTCCATTGTAAAAGAAGAATGAAAATCGTCAAGGCAAATGGATTTAATTCAAGTAGCCGATAAGGAGAGATGTTGGGAAAGAAGCATAAATACCGATATGCAACAACATCCTTGAAACTAGCCTTGCTACCACCACTGAGAGTGAATTTATCCGTCACAAGAACTGTAATGGAAGCTCCTAGGAATCCTAAGGTCAAGAGTCTCAGCACAAGGGTGGTTCTGGACAATGTCTCAGAGGAAACCATCCTTTCGCTCGCTTCCAACATCCAATGACTACATCTTTATATACCGTTGGGGTCTTTTCTCAATTTCTTCGTCAGTTGACGGCTTCTATCCCAGAGCTTAGAGAAAATCCAACTCACCTAGGACACATGCCACAACGTACTCCAAACTGCTAGAAGGGTGAAATGCCCAACCATCTACCAGGTGGTACTTTGTATCCAAAGTTCAAGCTATCTGTTTAAGGCCTAGAAATCCCATTAACCTCTTTTTCAATTTGGGTTTTATTTTAAAACACAGGTCCCTTCTAAGAGCCAAACCCATGACTTAGGTTAGTTACTAGGCTCTACGAAAAGCTTAAGTTAACCATCCCAAATCTCAAAAATTCCTTTAACATCCAATCTTGATGGTATCATCCACACATGTATCTAACATGCGTGACAATTTGGTATGTAAATCTAAACCAGTTTTGGGTAAATTGAGTTAGTGCCAACCAAGATTGGTGCCGTCTTCTTAGCGGGGGCCCAATCATCTGAAGGCAACTGTGACAATGACCTTCCAGCTTGGTATTACCAAATCCTCCTGGCGTTCTTTGCAACAATAAACAAACAAAACTACCGGCCTCTGATTAATTAATAGACATTGCCCTTGGATGTAGATTGAACGAAGGGAGGAAAAAGAAAACAACCGGCTTGGATGCTCAAGTTTGCTTGAAAACAAATGGCATTTTCGGTCTCAGGAGCATATGGCTTAAAGCTGCCGAATATCAGCCCCGTGCGATTTTTAATGGGCTGGGTGGAACATTGGGTTGCTCAACTCGACCCAAAAAGTACAATCTCTCAAAGAATTAAGATATGTGATTTTACTTAAACCACAAAAAAATTCATTTTCTTTTCTTAATCTTGTTTTTTTTTACAGGTTCTGAACTCGAACAAAGAGTTCGTTTTTTTTTTTTTTTTGGACCCATCCCGGACGAATTTAAATGGATTTAATTAATCAGATAAAATCAAGACTCTAATTGTTAGAACATGCAAAACCATCAAATAACCGTTGTGTTCTGGTACGGTACGGGTGCACTTGACCTATCTTCCTTCCTTGTCTCAAAGATAAATTCCTCAGCTCTCTTAACATCTAAGAAAATTCAAGAAACAAATATTTTCTTTTTCAGATGAAAAAAAAATCTAGGATTTCTCTAAATTGAATGTTACCAGAAGTGAAGAACAAAAATATCAATCAGTGTTCTTCTATAAATTTAATAATGAGAGAAATAAAAATAGAAAATAATTTAGAATTCTCTAAATGCACAACGGGAGGAAAAGAAGAAGAAGCCAAAACAATACACTTGTACCTGTAATGGTTGAGTGAGAGAGCTTGACGAGTGAAATCTTGTCTATCTTTATCACTAGAGACCCCCAAGAGTTCAGTAAGTGAGAAAGGAGCTTCTTGAAGCATATCGATAGATTGAGAAAGGTATGAAATCTTCTTGATGTCAATCTCTTGGAGTAACTCCTGCCATCCCTTAATTATTTTTTTTTGTTGAAAGATTCTTCATATAAATCTTCTTTGCCTCAGCATGTGATCTGTCAATAGCATTTTTGTATTTGAGATTGGACCAAACCTGAGATATTCCCAAATCACACTGAGACTATGGATTTCCAGCAGAGAAGGGTCCTAATGGCTCCTCATCACAAAAGAACCTGACTAGATGCCATCCGATTTCACAAGTAGCCCAAGCCCACCTCATTAAGAGTATCCCTGTCTCGAGCATCACCATCACCTGCCTCAAAAATCATGACAGTGTAAGTGTTAAATGGCATTCAAACCCTTCATCCGCACAAACACACATTAGCAAGGGATAATGAATTTCATGCCGTTTCAGGCATTAGCAAGTGTATTACTACACTCTCCTCACATCAAATCAAACAATGAAGTAGACAACCTGGTAGCCAACAGGTTTAAATAATTTTTTGCTTAGCAGAAGGTTTTAAATTACACTATTGTCACTGAAATCAGTTATGTATGATTAAGTACATTAAATCACAGATGCAAAACACAACAAAATTAAATAAAAAATAAAAAACAAACAGTCTTCTCAACTAAACATCTCAGCCATCCATTTTTCACATCCTAATCTCCTACCGTTAAAAAACAATATTTAATCACATCATAAGCAAATCATAACACAGAAAATTAAATCTAAAAAAAGAAAAAGAAAATTCAAAGTCCAGTGGCATCCTCAGTCACAGGCACGAGCTCCCTCAACATGGCCACAACCTGCAGCATGTTGGGCCTCCGCGAAGGAAAATCCTCCACACACTGCATTGTAATCTCCATATACCTCTTCATCTCCTTCCTTAGAATCTCGTCGTCGTCGTCTTCGCCGTCTCCAAGGCCTGCCAAGAGCTCCTGATCGATCACATCCCAGGCGTTTCCTTCTCTCAACTTCATCTTCACCCACCCCACCAAGTTGGTATCTCCGAAATCATCCTTATCGGTGGGCCGCCGTCCGGTCAGCAGCTCCAGCAGCACGACGCCGAAGGAGTAGACGTCGCCCTTGGCGGTGCATCGGAAGCTCTGGTAGTACTCCGGCGGGACATAGCCCGGCGTTCCGGCGAGAGTGCTTACGCTGAGATGGGTATCGAGAGCGCTGATGAGGCGGGCCATCCCGAAATCCGAAACCCTCGCCTCCATCTCGTCGTCCAACAGCACGTTGCTCGACTTCATGTCGCGGTGGATGATGTGGGGAATGCAGTTGTGGTGGAGGAAGCACAGGCCTTTGGCTGCCCCACGAGCGATCTTCTTCCTCTCCTCCCACGTCAGCGGCCCACGGTGATCGTCGCAGCGAGCTTGGTCCTTTCTGCCCTTGCCGTGCAGCATCTCTTCCAAGCTGCCGAAGCGCATGAATTCGTAGACAAGCAGCCGCTCCTCCCCCACCTTGCAGTAGCCCAGCAGCGGGACGAGGTTGCGGTGTTTGATCTTCCCGAGCGTCTCCATCTCCGCCATGAATTCCCGATCCCCCTGGCAGCTCAGGCGTATGAGCTTCTTGATGGCGACGCTGGAGCCGTCCTTCAAAGATGCCTTGAACACCTCCCCGAACCCGCCGCAGCCGATCATGCTGTCTGCGGAGAAGCCGTTGGTGGCTTCAATGAGCTGGGAGAAGGTCAGCTTCCTCAACTGCCTCTGGAACGTGGCAACGTTGATGCTCAGAGGCTCCTTCTCCCTGCTGATCTTCCATGTCGTCGCCGCGTGGGCCGCCTGCAAGCTGCTCAGCATTTTGGCCCCTTCAGCCTCCTTGCGCCTCGCTCGCATCACGATCGCCCAAATAATCAAAATACACACCGACGCCACGGAAACCAGGATACCCAATACAATGCTGTTGGCCCACGATGCGGCAGCAGGCTTTCCCGAGTTCCCAGGAGCAGAGGGCGACGGAAATGTCGAAGGGACGCTGCTTCCTTGCTGGCATGGAGGCAGGGGAACTCCGCAGAGGCCTGGATTGTTGGCGTACTGGCTCGCAGGGAGCGTGCTCAGTTGGCCTCTTGAGGGGATCGGACCAGTTAATTCATTATACGACAGATCGATTTCTACCAAGAAAGAGAGATTCGTTAATGAATCCGGTATCTGCCCCTGCAGTCGGTTGTGGGAAGCGTCGAACACCCCAAGATTTCGAAGCTGGCCCAGTGACCATGGTATCTCCCCAGATATCTTGTTATGCGCAAGATCAAGCACCTGCAACACCACCATATTCCCGAATTCATCTGGTATCTTGCCGCGCAGATCGTTGTAGGAGAGATCCAGGTATGCCAGAGTCGGATAATGAGTCCAGTCGCTGAGAGCCGCACCTGAATACAATCTAGTGAAATCGCATGTCTTCAGCGTCGGAACCTGCAAGAGCCGCTCCGGTCTGATTCCGGCGAATTCCAGCAACCCACCAACACCTTTACATGCATTCCCGACGTTGCGAACGAAGGCCAATGTATTGCCGGATAGGATTCCGCTCAGCGCCTTGTCTCCGAGCTGCCGGCCTAACCGTGCCGGGATCTCCCCAGTCAGTTTGTTGCTGTTCAGATCCAGCCATACCAAACTGCTGCAATCCCCGAGTTCAGCTGGAATGCTTCCACTCAAGCTATTGTTTGCCAGCTGCAAGACTGCTAACCTCGACAACCGGCCGAACTCCGGCCGAATACTGCCGGTAATTCCGTTGCTGGTGAGCGAAATCCATTCCAGATTGGTGCAATTGAAGAGCTCGATGGGAATCTCGCCGGTGAGAAAATTGTTATTGAGGATGAGATTCTTGAGCTTGCTGCATTGTCCCAATTCCGACGGGATTTCACCTTCCAACCCATTAAACCACACCATCAGCTGCTCAAGATTCTGGAGCTTCCCCAATTCGGCAGGAATCGAGCCGCTGATGTAGTTTATACTGAGATCGATTGTCTTCAGCCGCGTGCAATTCGACAGTTCAGGTGGGATCGTACCGCTAATGAGATTGTCAGGGAGCCGTAGTTCTTCGAGCGCCGAAGAGCCCGGACATATGTCCGGCGGTATGACTCCCGAGAAGTTGTTGGAGCCGAAATCTGCGATACGTAGACTCTTGCAAGATGAGATCGAAGCCGGGACGCCCCCTGAAATGTGGTTATAGCGCACCAGAAGAATCTCCAACGAGCTGAGATTTCCAAGGATGGAGTCCGGGAAGTGGCCCGATATGTTGTTGTTGGAAAGATCTAGCAACTGGAGCGAAGAACAAGAAGAGAAGGAATCGGGGATCGGACCTGAGATGTTGTTGAAGGAGATCAAAAGTTGAATGAGCGCACCACATGCATTTCCTAGCTCAGCTGGAATCGAATCGGATAGATGGTTGTGAGAGAGATCCATCGTCTGCAAGTAGCGGAAATCACCGAAAGATCGCGGAATTCTGCCCGTTAGCGCATTGTAAGACAGGTTTAGATCCCGAAGGCTGGAGCAATTCGATAACGAAGCAGGTATGGAATCCAACAAATGGTTTTGGGAGAGATCAAAGTGGAGTAAGCTTTTGCATGAAGTTTCAATCTTCAGGCCCCAAATCGGCCCCGACAGATTGTTGAAAGAAAGATCCAGTATTTGCAATTTATCAGAACTAAACAGGAGGTCGTCGGGCAAGTTACCAGAGAGA
Source organism: Pouteria campechiana (assembly GCA_036873735.1). Classification (NCBI taxonomy): domain Eukaryota; kingdom Viridiplantae; phylum Streptophyta; class Magnoliopsida; order Ericales; family Sapotaceae; genus Pouteria; species Pouteria campechiana. Next base: position 4,830 of record JAYJMB010005225.1, on the reverse strand, counting down.
TTGTTACGAGCGAGATTCACGTAGACAAGGTTGGGATATCTGGATATGAAGCTTTCAGGGACGACCCCAACTACCCCAGCTGACGAAAAATCCAGCTGTTTCAATCCTGTAGGTAGATGAAGCAGAGCATCGGAGGAGTTCATTGTGAAGGAGTTGGTCGACAGATTTATCTCCGACAGCATATCGAGCGAGGCCAGAGCATGGAAAGAGATATCACCCACGAGTCCTTTGCGGCTGAGATCGAGGCGAGTTACCCTTCCAAGGGTGCAAGTGACACCGTTCCACGTGCATGGGCTCTTGCTAAGCTGCCAGCTAGACAGAACTCCATTTGGGTCTTCTCGGATCGCCTTCTTGAATAGGAGGAGAGCTTCGGCATCGGTTTTCGACGTGGAGAGCCCGTCGGGAAGGTCGCGGGAGGAGGACGATGGCATTGCGGTGAATATGATGAACAGGAGGGTGGTGGGTAGGAAAAGCTGGTGTGCGTTTTTCTCCATCAGAGGGAGAAAGAGAGAAGGGAGAGAAGGAAAGGAGGGGGAGAGTGGAGATGATGATGGTGTGGGAACTGCTTTGCCAAAGGAGAGGGAAAGCTTGCAAGAGAAAAGGGATTTATAAGGGGCAATGGGAAAAAAGTAAAAGAGCGTAGAAAAAGGAAGGTGGCGACTGACGAGGGTGGCGGGTGTAGCAGCTGTAGCTTAAATGGACCGTACAGACAGGAAGATCCTACTCATCTGAGAAAGGACCTTTTTCTACCTGAATGTACACTATTTTTCTAATCCGCCCCGTTGATCTGATCTCTAGTTCTGATTTTTGGGATCCCATAAATGAAACCTCAACTGGACAATCCAAGCCATGCTAATCGTTAGTGCTTTCTGGAATTTGGACGCTTCGGATTGCATTTCCACAGTTAGATAAAAGAAATTTTGAACTCGGGGCTCGAGGGCAGCGGAACGTGCCATCCTGGCTGCGTGCATCATGAGTTTTTCGGATACGGTTTGAGACAGGTGTGGGGAGGAATGTTTGACTTGGGGTCAAAAGAGAAAGGATACGACAGGGATTGATTTGAATTTTTTGTTGTGATCGTGATGAAGGGTCGCAGTCGCACAGTCAACATTACTTGAAGGATAAGAGACTTCATACTCCAGCAGAACCGTATAAACCATACTCTCTATGAGGTTACTAATCCCTTAATGCTTACCAGTGATTAAATGCGCGTCTGAGATCTTTTATAATTTTTTGCGGGTACCAAAAATATAACTTACTAAAATATTTTTTCGCATATTAGACTTATATGTAACCACAGAAGAAAACGGTCTATATTTCAGCAACATTGTTCGTCTATCTAGTGCTGAGATAAATAGCTAGATCCGCTGAGATGGGTGTAAAGACATAGTATTTTAATGAAATGTATGGTTTAGATGCATCTGATGAGTAAGAGTGTAGGTGCATGTTATATGTTTGTTGGTGACGAGGAGGAGAAGGAAGAATCTGGGCAGATGGGAAGGAGGTGATGTTTCATAGTCTGGCAGAGGGTGATGGTTCATGCGCACGCGCGTAAAATCGTACTTGTAGCAAGACTGAACGCGGCGCAAACAACAGCAGAAGCGGATGGAGACGAACCATGGGATCCATTGCGTGAACGAGGAATATGAATATCTCGCCGAATTAGCGCTTAGAAACGAATCTCAACACACCCCACCAAAAACTAACCATCACTTATTTCAGCCTAATTATTTGTTTTTATGTGAATAGGGTCTACGGCAGAGATGGTGTCTTAGAAATTTGTATCTTAAAAAAGATACTAATTTCGTTAACATCAGAAAAAATATGTTTTTAATACAAAAGGAGGGTTATTAAAAGTAGTTAAGATGTGATGCTGGGAAGTGTAAAAAAAGTGTATTTTTGATGTATTTTCTTTCAAATGAATCCAAATATATCCTTAATTAAATATCATTTGAGTAGCTTAATTTAAGCTATAGCTATTAGTTTTCCAATATATGCCCTTAATTAAATATCATTTGAGTAGCTTAATTTAAGCTATAGCTATTAGTTTTCTAATATATGCCCTTAATTAAATATCATTTGAGTAGCTTAATTTAAGTTTTATCTATTAGTTTTCCAATATATGCCCTTAATTAAATATCATTTGAGTAGCTTAATTTAAGTTATATATATTAGGTTTCTATTATATGCATTGTTCATCCCATATAGTGTGAATTATCATTGAGTTGGAGTGGACACTGGGTGAGATTGACTTAAACTGGAGTCAACACAACCCTTGCCTTATTTTTAATTTCTTTTAATTCAATCTCAACTTTAGTGTTATTTTTAAAGCTTTAACTCAACTCTAATTCAATTCTAAAAAATTCTAACCTTATATTATTTTTAAAACATAAACTCATGTCTGATTTAACTTGGATAAATTAGGTTGACAAGTTGATGGGAATAATAATATGAATTAGATAAATTTTTATTTTTATTTTATTTTAATTAAATATTTTATGTTAACTATAATATAAAAATATCAGAAAGTCACAACACTAAATGCAAGAAAAAATGGTATGCAAAAAGAAGTGGTAATCGAGACTACAATATAGTGTAACTAATAAGTCTCCATTAAAACTAAAATGAAACATATTTATTTATATCTAAATTAACTACTTTTATATTGCATCTAGAAAAAAGGGGGCTAATTCCTTAAAACAATTTCCAGCAAAACTCAAATGTGGAACCATTTATGTGGTGCCATCTGGGTGATTTGTGAAATCCAACTCATTCATATTGATTATGATTATTTATTTGATTATGGTACTTAAAATTATTTCAATCAAAATATATGTGAACCATACACAAAGTAAAAAATTAATAGATTATATTTACTAAAAATTGATTAAAATTTAGAGGCCTACTAATTCTTTTATAAAAAAATGTTATTTTATTTCTAAATGAATATTTTTATCAAATATAATAAATGAAATAGATTTTATAAAATTATCTCGATAGGCCTCACATGAACCAGTTCTAATTTTACATTTGGTAGAATTGGTTCTAAGGGATCATTATCTTAGGAAAATAAATGAGTGATTTAAATGAACGACTCCTTTGAAATTTTAAAGAAATCTTTTATATTTTGCAATTGTGGATAATAAAAATGAAATCCAATCTAATTATCTTACCAAATATTGCTTATTTATTTATCAATTCAAAGTTTATCCAAATAAAACACTTAGGTGGGCCTAAAATCAAAGTTGATGCCCATTTTTTAAAATCATTTCATTTCTTATAATACCCACAAGAATGTAATTATGCTTCCATACTTTTGAAAACCTTTATCTCGTATTAGTTAGTTATCTTACAAAGTGTTGTGATATTCTAAAATGTGTATAGATCAATATAAATAATGTGAATATTTTCTATATAATTTTATACATCTTTAAATGATATAACTCACATATGCTTCTGATTAAAATGCTATATTTTAAATAAAATAATAATGTTAAGTATAGTGGTTGAAATGGATTTATCTAATCATCTTTGCTTAACTTAAAAATAAAGAGGTTTCTTGAAATTTTAAAAGAATCATTCCTTTGAATTACTTCTCTAATATCTAAGTATAAATTTTAATTTTAATTATTTATAAATTAAAGCAAGCAAACAATCCCCAAAATAAAACTACTGCATTCTATAATGGGATGCTATGTTCAAAATGGTAGTAAGATTTATCATGGTGGTGGGTCATGGATTTGCAAATCTACCATGGATATGTTTGTTTCGTGTGCTCTATGTTTCACGCTAAAATAATGCTTTTTCTGTGTGTTATGTGCGAAAATTTAAGATAGAAAAATAGTATCACATATCCACAGCAAAGCTATTGTGAATAAATCTGCAAAAAGAGACTAAGTGAGCAGCTACATGAACAGAAGTACAATAATAAAAAAAGAGAGCAGAAATTCAAGAGTTTCACAAATTTTACAAAGTTAGCGTTCTATAAATGCAAATATTTACTGAAAAGTCGAAAATGGTACCCTTGGAATCATTTTTTTTCCCAAAATGACAACATTATCATTTTATTTATACATGAAAAACTAACATGTAGAAGCCTCATAAAGTTTATATGAAAAATTAAATATATTCATTAGATTCTAGTATTAATGCTAACGCTAAATAGATAAAATCAAAGTGGTTTACATAATTATCTTGTGAAATTTATGAACATAATCTATAGTCATTGGTATGATAATAGAATGATTAAAAATCATATATTTTTATAATACGTATCAACTACATTTGAAATCAAAAACTAAATTAAACTTGTATAATAATACATCATATATAATTTCAGTATATTACATTTGATGCAAACGTAAGTTGAATATTTTTATTTATTTGGCACTATAATTATTTATCCAGATGGTATTCTCATCATTATGTGTAAATTAGTAATAACGTTAACTGAATAAATTTGATATTATCTACAAACTTTATTAGATCAATAAATGTTGATTTTTCAATATTAATAACTGAAGGATATTTAATTATTCTAATATTTTAATGAATGAAAATCATATTATTAAATTCCTTTAGTGTCCTTTAGTAGTGAGGTAAAGAGAAGAATCAGCTGTACTAAATATAAGAAATGACTGAAATATAAGTTTTTTAACTGTGAGAACTTTTTAGCAGGCCATTGTAAAAACATTTATCCACAAGTTACTCTCTATTATTTTGTTTAACTTTTTAATTTCGTCAATAAAATTATGTATCCAAGAGTTTTCGTTGGTAATGGTAGGCATTAATCCTTTAGGGCCTGTTTAGCCTGGCGGTGGCTTTTAAGCA
>JAYJMB010005224.1:0-12186 GCA_036873735.1 Pouteria campechiana | reverse complement strand
TGGTTCTTATGTTCTTGAACTTAATGGGTTTTCACCTCAATTATGCTACACACCATAGGTAATTAGAACAAGTGAAAATACTTGATTTAAACCAACACACTTAACGGTAATAATGTTACTTTTGAAAGAACAAACCCAAGTGAGGCATTGAATCTAACATTCCATTAGTTAAGGGGTATCATCTAGTGATAAAATCGGATCCCTAGACTTTTGCATCTTACAAATCTTCCTGCATTATTTTTAGTCATTGATTTGCTTGCATTTTATTAAACTTCTGAAATTCTAAAAATTTGAAATTATACCAAACATTATTCCATGTTTATTTAGTTACAGTAACTAAAATTAATTAAGTTGGTTTGACCATTCTCTATGGGATCGACCATTGCATTGCACACCATACTGCTATACGTCCGTACACTTGTCAGAAATTATAATTTGAACTATTATCTATCTTAACATCAAATAGCAAACTCAATAAATATGAAATTCATTTCCAAAATCCATGGAAAGTCTAGTACAAGTTACAACAAAACAAGGAACTATCGAACAGACCACATTTGTATAATAAATTATATAATTTATTTAAACATAACAAAAATAAATAGACCATAAAGTAACTTTACTACTAAGGTTAATTTCTTAACCCTCTCCTCAACTATAACCAAGTTGTTCTTTAACATCCTTATTTCTTTATGTAATTCTTCAATTACCTTAGTATGTGTAGCACATTGAATGGGCTCCTCTCTTTTGTCTGACATCTTCCTCTTACTTGGATAATTTTGTCCTACCATCATATTATGATCAACCCAATCAAAAAAGTGGCAATTCTTACTTTTACCTGAGGTTAAAAAATAAACACGTTAGAACAATATTACTTATCACTAACCAAAACTGTATATGAAAATACATACAAAGTAATAAGGGTATCAAAAAAAATGTCTCCTAAGATTTCCTTTTTTTTGTAGAGGATGTGAGCAAAACAACTTCCAACCCACAACAATACTTTAGTCTTCTAAAGCTAACAGTACTATATGCAGATCTACTATTACTGCCCCCACTATTCCCCACCATTTGAGTCTATTGAGATGCGCCACCTAAAAAAAATGATGAAAAATTATCATAGCTATCGTACAAAGAAAAATATTTCAAATTAGTGACTATCACATGAAAAATAGCATAAAATAAGAATGTAGGTACAGTAATTAACCTCCTCTTCCATGAGCTTTCCCTCTACCCAATCTAATCCAAATATCACTTTCTTCACTTTCGGGTAAGTTGTCAACTTTTAATGAAGGACAAGTTCTCTTGTCATGTCCCACCACAAACTTCCAACAACCACGGCATAGCCTTTCCACTTTTCTAGGTTGCTCAACTATTTACTTATTTCTTTTACTTGTATGTCACTTTGTTTGAACAACATGTGGGTCAAGGATACCTATGGATTAAGAACCTTGTGTGGGTAATTGTTCACTTGTAACAACAACATGGGAAGGATTGTTCCCATCAAGGCCACTCTCATTCGTCATGAATTATCCCCCTCTCACACCTCAGCTACGTTCTCAGGTTGTGAATTTTTCCCAACATCTTCAACATAATAGAATTTTTTCTAAAAACTTAGAAATCCCAGCCCTTCCCTTCTCAAATAACTCTTGGATTATATTAGATGCCCCAATGCATTAGTTTCCTTCATTCAAAAAATATTTCCATTGTTGTTCCAACATAAATCAATGAAGCATACTAGATTCTTCAATTGTTCTTATGGATGAACATGTTCCTCTTGCAGTATTGACTTTCAGATTCCGTGTTCAATAGCATGCTCCATTTTTATCACACGTTTTCCATATGAAGTATTAGCATCAAATTGCAATTTCATCTCACGCCTTCTCTCAATTTCCCTTTCATTCCCTTTGACAAATCCATCAAACATGGCATTCACACTTTTACTTCTCCCTGATATTGTCATGTTAGCCAATAAAATATGTTTTGAGAAAGCTAGTATCCACATCTTACTAATATCATATATATATATATATTGGAGCCATTTATTCTCTTGTAACTCATATTGTTCAATCAAACCTTTCCACTTTTCTTCAAATTCATCAATGCTTTTAGATGCCCAAATACAATACGTTCATACCGACATAAAACTTCCACTGTAACGAATTATGTGTTCCAACTTCTCTGGGAATTTTTGTTAATGTTCCAAGAACATAATTGGTGATGTGCCTATGAAAAAACTTCAGCAATTTCTGTCATAATTGCTAAGTCTTGATCAATGACTATTGCTTTCAGTGAAGGTCCACCCATGGCATTTAGCCACATTTTGAATAACCACTTAAAATCTTCGACTGTCTCGCCAAGAAGAAGCCCAACTCTAAGTAAAATTGATTACTTTTGATGATTTACTCCCACAAATTGTCCAAATGGCATATCATATTTATTTATCTTATATGTAGTATCAAAACAAATAACATCATTAAAAATCTCATAATCTGCTTTTGAGATGTCATCAACATAGAAATAAGATAAGAAACTCTTATCATCATCAACATTCACCTCAGAACTGAAGTTTGGGTCTTCAATACTCTTTTTCAATAAATATTTATGCAAAGTTTCCCCACCAAAATTAATTATGCATCTTTTTCTAAATATCTCAATTGAGATGTCCTTCCTTCTTCATTTGCAAAAAAATTAATTATCCTAGAACTCCCACACCCAAATCTTTCAAACCAGCAACAAGGTTTAACTCCATATTTGGAACACTCCTATGTGACTGTAGTGTATATGATTTAATATGAGTTAATAATATATGATTATGTTTCTCCACAAACTTTATTATGATCCATTGAGTCTCACCGACCCTTTATTCACATAAAGAACAGCTGCACAATTTCAACGTGTTGTACTTCTTGCTTCCACCTGTCTTTTCTCAAGATTTAAAAACTTTTGCCGTCGCGTTCTTAATTTAGAACATCTAAAAATGCAATGAGAAATTTCTTTACTTTTTAACCTCCTAATCTAGTCCTTTTCTATACTACATCCACACCACTTTACATAATTGTTATAAAAAAAATATTTGCATCTTCTTTAGAATTAAACTTCATCCCTATGTTGGGTTTTATATCATTAGATGCTGGTGAGATGAAGCTTTTGGTTATTTCATTTGATGTAGTTGCTCCTTTTGATAAAATGTCAACTTTGGCTTCTACTTGTTTAGCCCTCACTTCATCATTAATTTGGTTAGGACGACATGGCTCCATTGAGTTTATTTAAATGATACCTACAAATGATATAATATAAAACTCAAGGATAAGTAATGCAAAGAGGACATCCAGTGACAACATGTAAGATACAAGTAACAGCTATGAAAGTTGAAATGTTGCCCAATTGATTCAGGAATGCAAGATATTCTATTGTGCTATGATATACCTATCTCGGATGCTGAAGGAGAGGGCGAGGAAATTTTAGGTCTCTTCCATAACTATCTTTCGGTAGGCAGAGCAAGGAGCAAAAACATATTGGAGTCCACTTCTTAACAAGCATATCGCATTACGACATAGATGCTACAAAGGATGTCTGAGCAACAACCCTTGAAATTCCTGCCTACTGAAGAGATTTTGGTGATTTGACAATGTAAAATAGGAAATATAGACTAAAATGATCAGCAATGCTATAAGAAAAATTCATAGCATCTCAAATTGAAAGGATTAAAGGTGAAAAAGAAAGAAAATGAGCAAAGGATTGTATGTTTATCATAAAGTATAAGAAGAAATTTCAAGTCACCAAGCTCCTTACAAGGATGAACATAAGAATTGGAAGAAATAAATGGAAAATATGCATTAGCAATTTCCCAACTCGCCATCCAAAAAAAAAAGAAAAAAGAAAGCATTTGCTAACTTAAAATTTATTAAATACAGAAACATGCAAGAGAGAGACAGAAAATCAAATTGTTACAAAGGGGAAAGAAAATAATAGAGAAAAGCTGATGTTTTGTTAACAACTACAACCTAGTAATTGGTACAAGGACATCAGCTACAGCTTAGCAAATGTTATGATGAGAGAGAGAGAGAGAGATTGTTACAATGGGCAGAGTAAGGAGTAGGGTAGTGGGGTGGGTTTTTAGGCGTCGGCAAAGATGGCGAACCTATGGAAATGAATCTTGAAGTGCACACAACATCCTCTATCATGAATGGTGCTACTAATGACATGTGTTTCCTGCAAGGATCTTGAATTAGGAGGGATGAGGGACGAGGATCCTCAGTCATGGAAGGATTTTACAGCCCAAATATATGAAATGGGAGGGATAAGGTGCATGAGATAGGAGAGAGGGAGAGTGGCGAGGGTGTGAGATGGAAGGCCCGACTGTCAGGATGAGAGAGGAGGAAACTGGTCATGAATGGTTATGGAGAGAGGGCGACCTCGTTCGAATTTTTCTTCTGCTTAGAATGGGTGTACAAACATTGTTTTTTGAATGGATGGATTTTAGCCCACCCAGATTGGATGATGAGATCAAGTAGTTGCTCCAAATATTCCTAGCAACCGGTTGTTTTGAAGCCAAATCTATATATATATATATATATATATATATATGAATGAATGTTTTAATATGGGCAACCATATGGAAGGCATTTGATGCGGGTCTACCAAACATTGTTTGATCCAGAATGCCTCATCCTAGCCCTCCGTCTCAATCTCACAGTGCACGATTTGCCTCGACACAAGCTACGAGCAGAAGCCACCACGCACAGATGAGCTGGATGTGAAGTGATAGCAGCAGGTCCCCCCTTCACATCTCATCGTCCATTGCCCAGATTTGAAGATGCAATAGTCACCAGCCATTTTAGACACCCGAGTCTCTTCCAAGCAAGCTCCTCCAAGCAAACCAGCTAGATGCCCTCCCCCACAGGTAACACTCTTGCCTTCCTCTATCTCTCTCTTGTCCAACTCAAATCTCCCTCTCTCTTCCTCACCCTGCCTCATTCCAAAAAGCACAGAACCCTTGCCTCATTTGTTCCTCCCTCCCTCTCTCTCTCTCTCTCTCTCTCTCTCTCTTCAAAGGAGTCGCAAAGTGTAATGCCCCATAATTTTCTAGACTTATGTTTTCTTTTATTTAGTCTATTGTGATTATTAATGTTTCATTAGGATAATTGTAGCGCATAAGAGAGATAGTTGTGCATTATTGATTAATGGAGGACTATTTAGTAAAATAAATAAATAAATATTTATAAACTAATATAGAATGATCAAAAGAGTTCAAATAATAATAAATGAGGCAATGAACATTTTCAAAAGTTTGGATCATGATTTGGGAAACCAAGTTATAAAGAAATCCAAAAAGAGTGGAAATGGATAGCTTGGATTCAATAGCCTTTTGGGGGTATTCATAGAAAGAATTTGACTTTGGGCTGAACTGAAAGGTTGTTCAAAATGTCCAAACGTATAAGGAAGACCCTTAGTTGAGAATAAAATTAAGGGTTAGGATCTATTTAAATGGATTGGAACCAAGAAAAGTAGGAAAGCCCGAAAAGGTAGTGTAATTAGGCTTAAAAGCATATTTTTGAAGCAAATGCTTCCAACTTGGATTTGTAGCTTAGTTGATTATGGGCTAGCTTTCTTAAGGGGAGGTCACGGGTTCAATTCTTATTAGCATGTCTAGAAAATCAATTTTGTTTTAGCAAAACCTAAAAAGTGGGGCCCACATCCACAGATGTGGGCATGTGTGGAAACTAAAGAGAGTAAAAACCCTATTTGCAAGTAAACAAAGGCAAAAATTGTGAGTAGAAAAGGGGTAGCCATCCAAAGATTCATTAGGGCTGCTAGATTTTAATGTTAGAATTTATGGCTTTAAAGAAGATCTAAACCATGCAATAGATTCATTTCAATGAGTAGAGATAGCATGTGAAATTTTGTGCAGATTGGTAATGATTTCATGATGATTATAATGGAATGATGAGGGAATAAGGGGTTATTATCTTTGAGTTTATTTTTTTAGCCATTAATGGTTTAATCCATACTATTGGATATATAGAGAATGAATTATGTAGGTAAAAATATTATGATTGTTTAATTTCATGTGTGATGGTCAAAAATATGATTGATTGTGATTGGATAGCTTTGATTTTCTGATATATGATGCCCAATGTTAATCTAAGAATAATTATGTCACTAATTGCTTGATTTGATGGATGGATCATTAGAAATTTATGTGTTAAGGGGCTAGTTGCATTGATTTGATGAAAAATCATTGCGAATGGGTCTCGATCATGATCAAATTGGGTATATGTTGAGAATAGAATAATCTTAACCATTCAATTGCCATTTAATCACCAATTAATAATCTATTTTATTTTAATTAAATGATTACATTGCTGTTGGTTATAGATTTAATTGATATTTAGTTGATTTTAGTTAAATTAGATAGCAAATTTATTCAATTGGATGAGATTGATCTTAGAAAGAGTTGATATGTAAGTTTTGACCATGATCGATGATTGGATCATGATCAATGATCAAGAGCTCCATGATTGGATAAATTATTATAATATTTAATGATAGTTAATATTTTTTTAGAGGACTTGATGTATGAATGGAACTATGAGATTAGATTGTTTCTGTGAAAATGGAGGAAATTGATCATAAGTGATGGATGAATCATGATCAAAGCTAAATTGTGGAAAAATGGACCACGAATACATCAAGATCATTTTCTTATTTTTATTTTTGTAACCTAAAGTTTTAGAATTAGAAAATGGCATTAGATTATTCTCATATGAGAGTAGGTAATCGAACAAGCATGTTTTGTCAAACAGTGTCAAGTAAATTAAAGAGGCAAGTAAATTAATCTCTACTTAAAAAGGTAAGTAGCTTTGAACCCTTCCTAGTGTTATCATTATAAGATTTTGTTATTGAATTCTTGTATGAGGAGGAAGATAGAATGTATGAGAATTTATTTCCTTGAGAGGAGCCCAGGCATGTTTACATGACCTGTAAGGGGCTTGTCAAGGGTTTATATTGAAAAATTATGTGATTGCCTACTATATTCTTATTAGGGTTATTATCGATTGTTTAGTTTTGGTATATTATGAGATTACGTTAGTTTATATACCTGAGATCATGATTATTCATACATATGAGTTGTGTATGAGCATATGAATGAATCTGCATGTATTCTTGTTTATAAGAGTATGTACATACATGATCATGAAATAAGCCCATTTTATAAGTTGTCATGCCACTTAAGAGCTAACTTGCCAACTGTGTCAAGAGTTATAGTCTTGGAGAGTATTCTCTTCATTGACTAAGAGGTGACATTGAGAGTATGACATAGTCGTAAGTGGTCATGAAGGCATCGAGTATCATCAATGATAAGAGTTGTATCACTAGAGGAATGATAAATGCCAAGAATGGTCACTAGAGAAATGGCTTATCATTGAGTGGTGAGAGTTTACATCATTAGAGTTAAGACAATGATGAAGACATATATATATATATATATATGATTATGTATGATTCTAGAGTCATGTGACATTGTTTTTCTTACATGCATATGAAACGATTGCTAGAGATCATCGAGTTTGCTATAACATACATTATTGTATGTGCGATTACATTTGAAATGTTGAGTATTAATTTCATTGCTACCTACTAAGCTATCACTCACTAGTTTATTCTCATTTTTTTAGGTTATGCTAATGCATCATCATCATAAATAGGGGATTGACTTCTTAGTAGTTCATGAGAGAGAAGAGAGAGAGAGAGAGAGAGAGACATTATATTTTTTTATTTATTTGTTTATGTGGAAGAGAGGATTGTAATTCATTAGTTACTTTGCTATCGCGTTACAACTCCTTTAATATGGTAGTATGGTTTACATTATATTTATGCTTAGGATTGTCAATATTATATGTGGGATAATGGTGGACATTATTATTAGACATTATTGATGACAAGTTACACATAAATCCAGTATATATGATGTAGAGTGTTACTCAAGAGTAGACTCTTGGATATTATATTACTTGTGTCGTGCCCTAATTTTATAAGGGAAACTCTGCTAAATTTAGGGTGTGACACAAAGGAGCCTATGATTTCAAAGGGGCGGCGATTTTGGCAGCCTTCCAACGAGAACAGCAGCAGTAAGTAGGGTAGCCCCTTCCGATGCGGACAACAGCAGCGATTCCAGAGCCCCCTTCCAATGCCTCCAGCAGCAGCAATTTCGGCAACCTCCTTCCGACACCTCCAGCAGCAACAATTTTGGCAGCGCTTTCCTCAGGTATCACTCCCACCTCCCTCTCCCTCTCTCGCAGCTCACTCTCCCTTCGTGAAGTTCACGAATTGCATTAGATGTAAGTTCACGAATTGCATTAGGTGTTAGTTCAGATTGATCTACCTTACTTTTGACTACATCAGGATATATCTTTGAATTGGACCTTGATATATCTAATTTGCATTCTACAGATTCTAGATGACGACTGCTTGGAAATGCCCTGCGAGAGGATGATCTGGAGCCCCCAAAACAATCTTGGAAGTGCGTTCAATCCTTTGCAAGGATGCACTGATCCACAAGGATTACTATTCTTTTTCGTTCCATGTACATGTACTAGATAGCATCATTTTTTTACTTCGAGCAGATCAGAAGCATGATCCGCTTCTGGGTCTATGAGATGTCTAATTTTCCGGCTCTGTCCAGAATTGATAGTTGACGCTAGATGTGTTGATTCACATTTTGTACAGAAATAAATGCTTCTGTTGGAAAGAAAATGCTGCTTTCCCTTGGATTGTCGACAAATTATCTCGGATATGCGCAAGCACTCAAAAGTTAATAGGAAAAGCAATGCTACTTACTATGCATAACAAGCAAAATGAAAGAAAAGAAGACTAGTTTCAACTGTTGAAAGTTTTTTTTTTTTTTTCTTGTTTTTTGCTGTTGGGCCTGGACTAATTTTGCTTCTGCCGAGTCTCGAGCAAATTTAGGCATTCTATCCTCACAAACATGGTGTGTGAGCATAAAGATCTATATATTTATTCTTTTGGGGCTAATGAAAAGTTACTCTCAGTGGAAGTCTGGATTGTTACTACTGGCTAAATTTCATGCTTAACAGCAGTTTGGATTGTTACAATGTCAATATTTTGGGAGTGTGGCCCATCCTTAGCCGCGACTAGCGACCTGTATCATACTTTTGACACCATACATTGGGCTTGATTCTAATGAAGTTAAGATGATAACAATTCAGATCCTTCCCATTTTATGATTAGAATAAAGCACTGGAGCTCAAATGTTATTAAAATTTCATTCATGAATAGCACTGTCCAAGTGATGTACAAGCACAACCTGGAAATTTTCATTATTTCAGTTCTCTTCTTACAATATGAAGTTTGGAGAACTATGAACAAAATTTCAATACGAGTCATTAGTATCACACAGGGAAAATCTACAAAGAATTTCATGAACACGTGCGAATCTTTCCTTTTAAGGACAGTTGGATGTCTCTCATCTCATCGTATGACATATAACCACTTAGAGGAAACTCGAATTCCTTCTTGATGCCTTTCCTAGGGAGCCAAGTAGATATTGGATTCCCAAACACCTGCCAAAATCTGAGTGTTTCATCGACTGCAACAGATGCCACGGTAAAACCAATAGGGCTATGCAAAACAGAAAACACATTTCAACTTTCCCAAACATTCAAAAGTAATGCTCAATAAAACATACCAAAAATGCTCTAGAAAATATATACTATTATCCGTGATAATCTTCTTTGTAGAAGCTAGATGTAAAGCAAGATATTCTAGGGATAATTCATCCACTTCCAAGTCCCGCATGTGATATTAAAAAATAGAATTAACATAAAAATACAAGGTGAATACAACAGAATGCTGCTGACCTAAGCAAGCAATGATCGGCTGTTGCTAGCACATTTCTCAGTGGTGGTACATGACAACTAACAAATAAATTCAAGCAAATACAACACACAGCTGACTAAGAAAATGCATCTGGATGACCATTCAACATGACATGATGTTGGCACTAGCATAGAAAAAATTCATGCACCTTATCCTCGAACATTATTGCAAATTGCTCATCTTTAAGCATTTCACTACTTAGTCCCTTCCTTTTCTTGGATTTCTGTTTTACGGTCATATCATCATTGTTTTCCAATCCACCTTCTTGAGCTTCTTCATCTTCAAGCAGCCTTGCAGCAAGAACCCTGTTTACTTTAGGTAATTTCCTCTTTATCTGCAAAAGGAAAACATGATTGTCGATTCCTCAGTATGCTTAATGGTGACCACATAAAATTATCGTTCAAACAGGAAGAAAATTATTGAAAAAAAAACACTCATACACTAATTACTCTTGTTAATCAAGATCAATATCAAGCAGTTGCCCCGCTGCCCTTGAACATGATGATATGTTGTTGACAATAAATGCAACTTTCATTGTTATCAGACTCTCTTAAAAAAAATTATAAGGAAAAATAAATGGGCATTTTCTATGCCAGTTTTGGAATCCCAACTCTTTTTTTTACAACAAAAATGCTCGACTCATTGACAAATTTGCAAAATCTAATTTTTTTTAAAGAGTTACATGCTGATTCATGATATGACTGCTAACAAACATCACATACAATAAGCTTTATTGAATTTGCCATATAAATTATAACAGACATGTCCAAGGATACAGGGGGAACTTCATGAGTAGAATCTTGTGCAAATGCTAAAATACATCAAATGATATTATTTGAAAATTTATTAACAACATTATCTGATAGGAAAACTCTCAAAAAACACTAGGAAAGAACGAACTCACTGTAATGCGAGAAGCACATTCTGCCTCCAATTTCTATGGCTTCCGCTTCTCTATATAAGCATCGTATGCAAATGGTTCTAACCAAGCTTGTGCTTGCAACATGTTAAGTAGGAAATTTTATATTTGACTTCTTTTTTAAATTGCAACCATCTTGAACCAAAAAAGCTGAGGCTTAGTATTAGAAAGCAACAATACTTTTTTCTAAAAGTATGGTTCCATTCCTTGCCTATACAACCTGCTAAACATTATAAATGTTGCACAACAGAATGTGACCACAAGAAGGAAGATGTGCAAATGCAAGTGATTTAATGCCTGTATACACTGATTACTAGAATCATTATCTGATTACAAGTCTGGCTTTTTAGGCTTTTTTTTAAGTACTTGGATTGCTTCGTTATTTGTTTTGTTTTTCTTTCCAGCGGCCTCAGTAGAGAAAAATCAATACTACAGCCATTGGGTGTCCAATGCAGGTTGCTATTAGAAAATGCATCCAAAAATCCTGGGAATAATGGTAGGCCCCTCTTAGATTGTCCAGGAAATTCAATTGGTACAAACCCCACAATTTATTCTCTATCAAGAGCGTCCTCTAGTGGTGGATGTTCAATTCCAGTTGATAATGTGTGGTTTTCATCTTTATTTAACTTTCACGCATGATGCGAATATTGTAAAAACGACAATGCTGCAGAAGCATTTTTTATTTGCCATCTATAAAGCATCTAAAACTAGCAAAAGAGAGATCTATATGAACGATACAGTGGGATGACAACTGAAACAAATGACCAAAATTTCGGCCGGGGGGATTGGATCTGCTTCTTCATCTTCTTCTTCTTCTTCTTCTTCTTTTTATTTTATTACTGGCTTTTGAATGGAAATTAGTTATTTCAATCTCATGTCAATCATTTGCTGAAATGATGAAAGAGAGGAATGATGATAAGAACATGAAAAGGGAAATTAGTTTGTGGCATCATGGCTCCAATCCTAACCTGGTATTCCCTCGCAGTGGTAAAAAATGACATCACGAAGGGAGAGTGAGCTACGAGAGAGAGGGAGAGGGAGGCGAGAGTGATACCTAAGCGGCTGCCGAAATTGTTGCTGCTGGAGGCGTCGGAAGGGGGCTACCGAAATCACTGCTGCTGGATGCGTCGGAAGGGGGCTGCCAAAATCGCTGCTGCTAGAGGCGTCGAAAGGGGGCTCCGAAATCACTGTTGTTGTCCACATCGGAAGGGGTACCCTACTCGCTGTTGCTGGCCGCGTCGAAAGGCTGCCGAAATCGTAGCCCCTTTGAAATCACAGGCTCCTTTGCGACTCCTTTGGAGAGAGAGAGAGAGAGAGAGAGAGAGAGAGAGAGAGAGAGAGGGCGGGCGCGCGGGCGGGAGCGG
>JAYJMB010005223.1:1655-12188 GCA_036873735.1 Pouteria campechiana | reverse complement strand
TGGTGTGTCTTGATTTTGCTTTTGACCACCATGTCGTCTACATATGCTTCCATATTTCTTCCCAGTTGATGTTTGAAAATACTATTTATCATCCTCTGATAGGTTGCCCCGGCATTCTTTAAATCGAATGACATTACCTTGTGACAGAATGTTCCTACATCTATGATGAAGGCTGTTTTTTCTTGGTCCGGCTCATGCATCGGATTTAATAATATCCGGAGAAAGCGTCCATAAAGGAGAGTAGCTTATGACCTGATGCGGAGTCTACTAGCTGGTCGATATTAGGAAGAGGGTAACTGTCCTTTGGACAGGCTTTGTTTAACATCATAAAATCCATGCACATGCGCCATTTGCCGTTTGCCTTTCTTACCATTACCACATTGGCAAGCCATTCTAGATAATGTATGGGTCTGATGAACTCTGCTTCAAGGAGTTTGTTTACTTCTATCGCAATGGCTTCCTTCTTTTCTAGGGAAAAAAGTCACTTCTTTTACCTCATTGGTTTGTGGTTGTCATCGACTGCTAGTTTGTGGGAGGTGATTGATGGGTCTATTCTGGGTATATCTGAGGGTTCCCATGCGAAGACATCCGCATTCTCCCTTAGCAGGTCAACCAGTTCCTCTCTTAGTGGTGATTTTAGGGTGGAGCCGATTTGGATAATATTTTCTTCGGATCCGTTTGTGAACGGGACCTTGACCAGAGGTTCTATTGGCTCGTTACGGGTGATTTGTTGTTCGTCCCTATTATCCATGGTGTCTATCTGCATGCTTTTCGACATTCCTTCCTTCATTGAGATTTTGTAATATTCTTGGGCGATCTTTCTATTGCCTCTGGCTATGCCAACCCCTTTTTCGACTGAAAATTTAACTACAAGGTGGTAAGTGGACACGACAACTTTCATTTTATTGAGGCCTGGACGTCCCAAAATGGAGTTGTATGGTGATGGGATGTCGACTATTAGAAAATCCAGGTGGGTTGTTACCTTTTTAGGGTCATCTCCCATCATAAATGGGAGGTTGATGATTCCTTTTGGAAAGACACCTTCTCCTGTGAAGCCAGTTAATCGCCCTACATAAGGTTGTAGCTCTTTCGTTGTGATCTTCATTTTTTCATGGTAATGGTGGAAGAGGATGTTTGTCGAGGAACCACTATCAACCATGATTCTTTTCACTTGGTAGTTCCGACTGACGGCTGATATAACCACTGTGTTATTCTGGGGGTCTTCTCCATTCGGATTATCTTCTTGTGAGAAGATGATCGGGAAGTCTTCTTCTTCTTTTATCTTTCTTTTGGGGTTACTTTCTACCGTATTTACTAGAGTAGGGGGATGGCTTACTGGGCCACCTGATATCATATTGATGGTTCCTGCGGTGGGTTGATTATCTTCTATTGCAAGGTCCTTTTCTCTCTCTTCTCGCCCCTTACCCTTTTGATATTTATCCTCCACTTTTCTGGGATCATCAGCCACATATTGTAGTAACTTTTTTCTTTTGATGAGCTTCTCGATTTCTTCTTTTAAGATACAACATTCATCTGTGTCGTGGCCAATGTCTTTGTGGAACAGGCAGTATTTGCTTCGATCTAGATGCTTCTTCTTTTGATCTTTGGTGGAGAGAAGACCTAATATCCCTGTCTTTGGATTTCATGGAGGACATGGGTGGTGTAGCAGTTAAGAGTATGCCTAGGAGTATCTCTGTTTATTGCTGTTGATTTACTTTTCCCGGATCCGTGAGCAGAAGATATTTGCCCGGATCCATAGTGACGTCGACAGTGGCCTCCTTCCCGCCATGAAGGCGGAGATTGCGATCGACTCCTTTGTCTTTTAGCATCCTCTTCTCTGGTGCTTTCATATGCGTCTATGTGTCGATTCAGCATTTCCAAGAGCTCCAAGTAGTCTCTCGGAGGCCATAGATGTAGCCGGTATCTGACCTTCGGGTTTGCAATTCCACTTTGGAGTGCAGCTGCCACGATGTTGTGGTCTAGCTTTTCCACATCTAATGTATACTGATTAAATCTACTCACATATTCATGGAGAGTCTCATTCTCCCTTTGCTTTACCATCATCAATGATTTCACTGTTCTTTTCTACCTCCATTGAGCTATAAAGCATTTTCAGAAGCGCTCTTCTAGATCACTGAAGGAATTGATGGATTCTGGTGTCAAAGTTTGATATTAGGACAGGGTTGCTCCTTTGAGTATCGGCGGGAATGCGCGGCATTTAATGGCGTCGAAGAACCCTACGAGGGTCATTTGATCATTGTATCTGGCGAGGTGATCATCGGGGTCCGTGGTACCGTCGAAACCTTCTAGGGATGGCATTCTGAATCCTTTGGGAATAGGTTCCTCCAGGATTTTCAGGCAGAAAGGGGAATGTTTTGCCAATGCTTGCTTCTCTGGCCATCCTTGGGTGTTCCGTCTTTCCAGTTTAGTAGCATTATCTTCTGGGAGTTTTCTTATCTCGGGGTGCGAAGATGCTTCTCTTTCTTGGCCGTAGTCGAATTGCCTCTGAATCGGCTCTAAGACGGTATGGACGGTGTTTACCGGGTTGTTGGCTGGGATGCCCATGACTGGTGTGTTTTCTACGTTTACTGGATGTGGTGCCTGCACATCAGATAGCAATGCTCCTAATGCGGGGTCAGTGACGTAGACACCAGCCTCGTGATGGTCTCTGGGTTCGTTTGTCGGACCTTTCTGACGTTGGGGATGAGGCGGTGATAGAAGGGCTTCCGCGGCAAGGGGTCTGCATAGATTGTTCCCTTGTTACCGTATAAATTACTGCATCATCTGCTGCATCATCTCACGCATCATGTGTTGCATCGCTTGTTGGTTTGTCGGGCTGAGTTGAGTCGATAGGTCTTCAGGCTGTGGCGCTGTGTTGTTCTGGTTTGACGTGGACTGCGTGTTGTTGATGACTGCAGGGAGAGAGAGAGTGTTGTTTGTGTTTATAATGTCATCTGACATCTTTTTTGAACTTTTTGAAACGGTTCCCAAAGACAGCGCCAATGTTTGGGTAGTTCCCAAATGGAATGCTGATGCAGCTTTTGAGATCTTCCCTCCTTGATTCTTACGAGATTAGAACACTGATCAGGGGATGCCAGGGGTGTTCCTGGCGTGAACACTCTGACGCTCAAGTTAGTATACAGGACTTTTGGAGGGAGGATGGAATAAGAACGAGTGATCTGTCTTAGGGATGCATACCTGGTTTGTATTTATAGATGAGCGGGGTGCGTAGCCGGGAGTCTTGCGGACCTGTACGCAGGTCGAACTAAGAGGTTTATTTAGGAGAGGAATCCTTGGAGATGTGTATCCTAACTTCGAATTTTGCAGGATTTGGAAAGATCCCAAAAAGGTAGTAGTTTGACATGGCGAGTTGCCAGCTCGATAACTAATATGTGTTAAAGTTCCCTAACACCTACATAGATTCACCAAGGCAAACTCACTAAGACTTTTGATGAATACAAGACACAAAAAGCTAATATTTAATGAATTATCCTTTCCCTTTCTGAAGCAATGTGTCACACTTTAGAAATGCTTATACATGTTTCCTCTTTCACTTACAAACCCCTTTGCTTGAATTGTACAATGACTTGGATAGGGTAACACTTTGGTTTAGTGATGACTTCCTTTCACTCGATGCACCTTATGGTTAGATGCTTCCGAATAATATCCAACGCTCCCTTATTTAGCCTTATCCCCAATGATTGTGAGGTAGGTGGATTGCAGCTTATAGTAGTGGATTTATTCATGGAAACAAGGCAAGACCAAAACATTAAAGTTAGAAATGTTTGGCAAAGAGTGACATAAGAGAAATGCCAAATTAGTTGATGATTAATGGATATGCCTCCTGTTTCCAGAGGAGATGGTCTTCTTCGAGGTGGGATTTACTATTTAATTATTTATGGCTAATGTGGATATTATCATTGTGTAAAAATGATAATATCATGGGATATTATTTATGGAAAACTTGTTATGTCATGTTAGATGATTTGTTTCTAGATAATTTTCATGGATTATGAAACAGTTCTAGTGAAATAATTTTTTTTTTACAATCTTGAACAATTCATAGTTCTTCTAAAAACAACAGCAAATAGATGTCCCAAATAGCACCTCCCCTCCATCCCCACTTTTTGCAGAAGATCATATATAATTATTTTGTAGCTATTTGTTTAAAAATCTTAGTAGTTTATCCAATGGGTGTGATTTTTCACCTTATAAATTTCACATTTGATTCAATTTCAAAGGGAAAATAATTAGATAATAATGTTTTCATGGAATGTTTCATGAAAATGGTTTATGCTTGGCCTATATAAGCTAAATTTAATCAGTTTACTATATTTAATTTGCATGGCTTTTTTGTTGAAGATTAGCCTTTCCAAGCAATTTTAGACATTTTGTGTATATTTTTTAATCTTTCAATTGATATGACCCACTTAATTAAGTGTTACTAATTATAATGAATGGGTTGAATTTAATGTGTATATCATAGTGAGGTCCAAATAAATCATCTCATTGAAACTTTTGTTTCATATTTTACTATTGAATTTATGATTCAATGGCCATATCTTAGTGCCAATAATTTGTTGGAGGCTAACTATGACACATAAGTTAAATCTATTCTATCCATTGAGATTAAAAATCATTTATTTAGCCAAAATCATTATATGTGAAAATATGATCTATGCAACCCATTTGGCAGCTTGGTTCTGTAGAGTCTCATAAAATGACTTAACTTAAGAGGGGAGGGGTAAATTGGGTAAATAAAAATTTATTGCTTAACCCCTATTGGATCATATTTCTCTTTTTGTACTTGTATGTGGTGTGATGTAAAGTAAATAATAAAAATAATAAAATACATGAAGAATAAAATAATTTGCATGAGATTAGGCGCATCTAAAATAGATAACTAAAGGTTTAAGCTCTTAGCCATGTGTGAAATAATTTGCATAAGATTAGGCGCATCTGAAAAGTATTCCCTCACCTCCTTTAAGTTGTTTCACCTTTTTTTTCCTTAAATAGCTTCTTCATATTTTCAACCATTGGAGACAATGGGTTTCGTTGAATGCAGAAACATGAGCAGCATTGAATGAATAAGACCGTTTGAATTTTCTATCGTTGAAGTCCAAGTCTTTCTATTTTATCTCAAGCTACTATATCACCATTCAGAGAGGAGGGTGAGCTATGTTAAAAGGTATCCCTTGTTTGATCTGTCACAGCTTTGAAAATCTTACTGCGCCATTTATTGTAAAAAATTGTGACTGATATAAGTTTGCACAATATCAGTGCAGATACCATTTCAATGCTAGTCACAGAAATTAATTTTTCTCTAAAAAGTCATAGTCTGTCTCTGTCTTCATTTATCTATCAGTTGAACTTCTATAAGAGTAATTTGTTTATTGTAAGTAGCAGACAAACTTTAAATGACACAGATGAAGTTGAACTGACTAATAAACAAATTCTGGTTTGTCAGCCTAAATTTCTCCATGAGATTTGTCTGTTGATTAATCCTTCATGTATGTGCTTTCTTTGTTGTAAATAACAAGCTAACTCTAGGTGGTACTGATGAAGTCAGATTGATCGAGTGATAAATTCTCCTTTATCTATACGAACAGATGAAGTGAGATGTTCTTCCTTTGCTCTTCATTTATCTGTTGGAGGTGGCAGATGAAGTTTGCTTTTAACTTGCTTGAATAGACAAAGTGTAGCATTCATCTGATGTAAGATGGACTATGTTCTGCTTTGTCTTGGATGAAGTACTTTGCACATTACATGGGTTTATCTATTGTAAGTTGTAGATAATCATGCCTTCATCTATTGAAGTCCCTTTTTGGTCCAAGTAGCTCTTTGTCTGGTCAGGTTTGTCTATACCCACTATGCAACTTCTACTTTATCTTCTGCTTTGATTGATGCTTTATCTGTAGTAAGTAACAGAGGACTTTTGATCCGCAGACGGAGTGAAGTTCTTTAACTGTTCTATACACTTTGATCAACAGAAGGGGTTTGTTCTTCTAACTCCTTTGTTTTTTCATTCTTTATTTGTCTATCTTGGCTTAGTTAAAGTTACACTCTCTTATCTATTCAAGTTGCCTTTTTATCCTCAAATGAATCCATTCTTCTAACTTTAATGATTAGACAATGTTTTCTTCTCTTTGTGCATGACTATCTAAGCAACAATCTCTTCTTTTTTCCTTTATCTGAGCATTTGATGGATCTTCTTCTTCTTTCTTTATCTTAGACAACCTTTGTTTAGTCGGTATAGATAGTTCAAATGTCTCGAACAACTTTATACTCTTTGTCTATGGCTTCATCTTCAACTTCTTTATCTTGTATTTGTCTGTTGAAATTTTCTCGTTATATTTACTAGACAACACAAGCTCATTGTAGTGCATCTTCGAAGCCTTATTTCTCTCACTGTATTTACTTGTGGAAGTCTTCTTTTAGACAATGCAACCTTGCTTATATTCAGCTTTTTTTTTTCTTCTTCTTTCACAATCTTCATTAGTTCAGCTCCTTTGGAACATAGTAGATAGTTGTGGCAGTTTGTTGCAGATGATCATGATTCTGCACTTGAACTTTTTAGTACTTGCTACGTTATTAGCTTTCATATTCATTAACATAATGTATTTTATCTTTATATGATTTAATTATATTGTAAAGCATGGATAATATATATCTCTATTAAGTACATAATGTGAAAGCTTAAATAATTTAGGTGATTAATATGATTTGATAAATTAATAATGTAAAGATTAATTAATGTTATGCGCACCATAAAGTGAAGAATGTATGCCCATATAATTGATCATTCACTATTATGTATTTGTATTAATTAATGTTTAGCAATTCATAATCATGTGTATAATTATTAAAGATTTAAGCATACAAATTTCTTTATTTTAATACAAGTTTTATTATCATCAAAATCATATATAATAATGCTAACAGGTTCAGCTTGGGTTGGGAAGTTGTGGATTATGCTTTGGTTAAACTCAAAACCCAAAATATAAGAATAATAAGCATAAACCATGCTTTACAGTGACTCAGTCCATCCATTCCTCACTTGATGCTCAAATGAGGTGAAATTCCATGTATTTCTCTTAATATTATTTGTAACATCCCATAGTCAGAGGCTTTCAATTTGAACGAGAAAATTAATTTTCCCTTATTTTCAATGAATAGCTTTTGACACATGCCTTGGTTTTTCAAATGGGTGCATGTGTGAGTTAATGCATAGTTGGGTGGCTAGTTAGCAAAGGCACATGTGAGCTTAACGTATGGTGACTTTCTTTGCTGTTGGATATCCTTGAGTGAGAGGGAGAGGTGTTGTTGCAAAGATAAATAGAGATAAAGAGAGAGAAGGAGATGATGTTCTATCATTGAGATTTTCTATTTTTCTTCGTGAATTTTCAGCCAAGTAGATAGATTTATCTATGTCCTTATTTGATAGTTATACTAGATCAGATTATTATTTGGATATTTAAAAGGTATATTTTAGCTGAGATATATGTTAATAAGCATGTTGTGCAGATGGATTGGGATAAATATTATAATATTCATTTTCTGTGATCTATAAACATGTTTATTTTGATTAATATGCATGCTATTTTGATAATTAGATCTGTTAAATGTGTTTGGGTTTTGTATGTTTATGTATCTTGTGATTTTGATAGGAATTTGATGTAAAATGATTGTTTAGATGATGAAGTATCTCTATCCATTTAAACTAGAAATTTGATTAAATTTATATTTATTCGGAGGATTTTAATACCACATATACATCTTGAAATGATACTCTCATGGTGTGGAATGTATCCTATGGCTCAGTTTAATAAATAATATATGCATAAGACATTATAAATGAAACTGACGTCACAAACAATGTCCCCACATGTAGCTTAACTGGCTTGACAAAAATTAATTTGTGTAGAGTGATGTGCATATTATTTTCAAGATTTGATCCGTTGGATATTTAAAAAAAATTTATATTATCCAAAGGTAGAAATATTGGGTTGAAATGACTTCATTTGGTTGGCTAAATTTCATAAATTGTGAAAAATAAAAAATTCTTTAAATCTAGAATATTTAGACCTTAGATTTCATGTGGACCACATTAGATAATTAGAGCATTTCATTGTCATCATAGGATGCAAATTTTTAGAGTTTTAGAGACTAAAAAATTTGTAGAAAATTGGATTTGATAAAAATTCAAAAATTCAAATGGGACGTAAAGTCCTTGGATGATTTTCTTGGCAATAATTTCTTGGAAAAATTCTAGGTCGGCATTAGGCTAAAGCACAGCGCTAGCAAGCTAGGATAGAGCCCAGTGCACCAGCTAGGCTCCAAGCCTAACGTAGACAGACTCAGACCTAGACCCATGCAAAAGCCAAGTGACGGGAGTAAGCAATGAGCGATGATGATGTCCAACAAGCTAAGCCCATCTGATGAGCCCAGTCGGTCGACAAGCCCATGTGGGAAGATGGCCCAAGCACATTGGCCTAGGCATCTAGCCCAGGTGGATTCCGTCGATAGTAGCCTAGGCGTGCTAGTGGAAGCATCTAGTTTTTTGGTCCGACGGTGTGTGCGGATGGCCAAGATTGTCTTTCACGTATCTATAACATCTGATATTCAACTTGGACAATCACATGGTCAATTTTAAGGTTTATTGACATTCTGGATCCGATAAAAGTGTCAAATTATCCAAAAAGTGGCTAGATCATGAGAACGTTGATGGTCAGATTTAGTTTAATGATTTTTGAACTCTATGATTTCCAATTTGGATGATCACATGGTTAATTTTGAGATTTTTGGATGTTCTAGATCTAATGAAAGAGTCAGATTGTCTATATTATGGTTAGATCTCAAGGTTTGAGTGGACTGCTATGAAGGGATGTGATTTAACTCCCTAAAGGTATTGTTACGGTTGACTAAAATGATCAGTATATGATCTGAACTATTGATATGTCGTGATGATAACTAGATCATGATGCTTGATGAACAACATATGAGGGATGAGAGGTATCTTCTTAAACCAATGTTGTGGTCTGACAAAACAATCAGAATATGATCCGAGGCATTGATCTGATGAGATAATAGTCAAATAGAGAGGTTTGAATGAGTGATATGGAAGGGATGAGATGTATCTCCCAAAATTGATACTGCGTTCCATCAAACCAAATAGTTTGTGATATATGGTGTGGTATGACTAGTATTTTATCATATGTGTTGGCTATATCTATTTTACTTGTGATTATATTTCATATCTGGTGCAATAGATTTTGAGTTCAATTATCCTTGGATTTAGGAATGTCATTTAATTATGCTATTTTTGGGACAGGAAGTGACATTATTTATATTTCTTATTTGGACATTCATATAATAGATCTTTTAAGTTTCAAAACATTACAAAATGAATCCTGACACGGATATTCAGAAGGCAGTTTTAAATATATAATGGATTGAGTGTGATTTTGTAAAGTTTTGAAACAATATATTTATTATATAAAATTATGTCATTGTTAAGGTTTGTTTTGCAATGTTATGAAATTTAGAGGGTTTGTTTTGGAAATATCCAAATACTAGGGTTTAATTTATTAAGTAAAGTTAAAAGGGCTTATTTTGCAAAAATCCCTTAACAATATTGGAGTGAAATTTTACAAAGTTCTAAATAGGCTCATTCTAGCTCCAAAGCTGAAAGGCTTTTTCTTTTCCTTACTGTTATTTATAATGAAAGGAACGATTTTGAAAGATATTGTAGATGTCAAAGGTATTGATGAAAATTGTAAATTCAGCTACAGAAAAATATGATATTGGCAAAACTTTGGGGCCATAATGCAAATTATGATAGAGAAAGAGGTTCATGTAACTATAACAGATATCATCTTCATCTTTCTTTTCTATTCCTATTCATTTGTATCCTCAATAATGCAGAGATGTTTGAATGAGTTACATTGCGTCTTTCCCCTCTACGAATTAGCCTCCAATTTGAAGGGGTTCGTTTATTTGCGAATCTCTTGATCCATGCTTATTTTTCAACTTTCCAAGCATTTCATTGATTACGATGCTCTTCCTTGGATGCATAGGTACATACCACATTAAATGCTGCTAAATGAGAGGATCTTATGAATGTTTAGCAATGAGAAATCATAAATCAGATCATCAAATCTAAAATATTTGATATCATCCGATCCAATTAGGTCACATAATGCTGCCTTGTGAAACTAGTTATTGATTATCAAGACACAATTAATGAAATTCGTTGCATGGGTGTGATTGGTTCATTGAACAAGTGTTGTATTGCATTGTTTTGTGTTTGATTGTTTACCTAACTGGGATGAGCCAGCAATGGCAAGTGAAGAGAAGTGGCAAGGAATATTCATCTCATCATCCGGGATGCTCTAGTGGAAATGTAATTCTGAGAACAAATCCCTGTATAAAATGCCAAAATAGTTATTTGCTCCGAATTAGGGAATGAATAGAAAAAAACCCCAAAATGACATTTTAATTTCCTCACAATACAAATTTGGCATGAGAATATTC
>JAYJMB010005222.1:0-12189 GCA_036873735.1 Pouteria campechiana | reverse complement strand
CCTTAAAAGTGGGTAGGTCGAGGTGAAACTCAGGGCAAATGCCCACCGTCGCGCCTTGAAAAGCGGGGCGTGACATCTAGGATCTCTCAAAGCTGACTTGTAGCCATACATAAGGGAGTAAATTCACACTTCCACCTAGGCTAATCAATCTGACTCCAATATAAAGAAAAAGCCATCTCGTTCAAACTAATTTTTCCTGAAGATTGAAGACATAAAATCATTTTCAATAACTAATTTTCTTGTTTTTTAAGGACTTGAAGATACTTTAACTATCTTGTATAAATTATTGTTTTAAGTTCCCTAGTTTGACTCTTTGAATCACAATTGATATTTACACACTTATGACTTTCTATTCATATTTTACATATTGTTTATATCATTCTTGTTCATGCTCTACATTTTTGCATTCCTTTCTTTTTGCTTATGAAAAAAAGGGGGAGAAATAAGCATATTGATTGGAGAGGTATGTTATTTTAAGTTCATCCATAGTTGGTTTTGTCATCATCAAAAGGGAGGAGAATTGTTTAATTCTTGTTTCTTGTTTTGATGATGAACATAACTTGGATGAGGTAAGTTTAACTATATGGTTTGATGATGATATGTAACACCCTACTTTTCCAAGGCGTTACTAAGGCAGTAACAGGAGGAACCACGGCTAGAGTCTCCCCTGAACATACCATCTGAAACCTGTATAAGACATACCCAAACACACAGATGCCCAGAAACATAGTTAAAATGTAAAGGCAGAGTGGAAAAACATTCATACACCTACTAATGTAATGGCATGCAAATTATTATGGTTCATACAACTTAGATTTATATTAATTACATCATTGACTTAACTTATTAATTACATTTTAATACATTTAAATATAACAAAAAGGTAAGGAGTTCTAAATATCAAGATTTATCCCTCTCCTAAGCTCTAACTCCTCTTTGGGCTCCATCTTCTGACTAGTCAACTAAAAATATAATAAAATAGGGTGAGTTTGGGTAACTCAATAAACAAATAATAATCAAATAATAATGAAAAAAATAATTAATTAATGCTACATCACAATGCAATAATATAGAAATATGGGACTACTATCATGTGCATAGCCTATTTATACCATATGCATCTAAACCAAATCATATCCTCTCACCATAATTGATGCCAAATAGACATGTTTAATCAACCAATATATATTTTACCTACTGTTAACCAATGCCATGCTAGGGAGGCATCCAACAAGTGGCCTTAGCCACATCAAAGTGGACCTAGCCACTACCAAAGTGGTCTCAATCACTACTAAGTGGACATAGCCACAACAAAGTGAATTTCCACTTTCTTACTATATTGGTGTGCTCCAGTTTATCCCTGCAACCCAATTACGATTGTTACGAGAATCATAACCACGTGGTCCAAACAGTCCGTGTTTTCTCACCTTCATTGCAACCTAAAGTTGCAAGTTTCCATTCACACCCGTTAAGTAATGAGGGGAGTTACACACAATAGGCCAAAACTAGCCTCTTCTCCATGACAAGCAGCACAATCAAACATCGCCCTCTCATGGGTGGAATCATAATATTCAATGGAGTCATCCTAGCAGGCATACAAACCCAATATGCATAGTAATATTTTTGGCCAAATACTTCATTATCCATATCCATTATCTAAACATGCATTCACTTCCCAATCAATCATATTTAATTTCACCTGCACTAAATCGTCATGACCAAATACACATATCTTATCTACCAAATTCTTATGTCATTCTAATAATTATCATAATACAATCTTTCTTATTTTATTTCTAATATTTTCCATGATATCTTAACAAAATACACCTTCACAGTGAACTAGATGCCGCGACATCAGTTTTGGATGCTGTAGCATCCAAATCTTTACAATTTAGATGTTGCGACATCATATTTTGGATATTGCAACATCCAATCTTTTTGCCTAAAATCTACTATTCATAGTGCGTTGGATGCCACGGCATAAATCCTTTGCATGTCTATTCTGTACATGATGCCGCGACATCTAGATTTGATGCTATGGCATCAGTCTAATATTTCCCTAGTTCATGCAATTTTTCTGCCCTGTTTACATGCAGTTATACCATTTCATTTACTAAGCGCAAATAAACCATTCAGCTTCATTTCAAAGCATATTTATCATTCTATACATACCTTATGCATGGAAATAACATGATCCAACAATTCTTAGACAATTATCATAAAATGTCCAATGCACATATATATACATAAATAAAACTAATTCGAAACTTAGCTCAATTACTTAAATAGAATAAATTTGCTTACCTTATACTTAACCAATACACTTTGAGTGTGCTTAAAGCTTGGCATTTTCAAGATTGGCTTCATAGTTTGTAAGTCCTACATTCAAACACATGTTCCATTATTGTTCTAATTGTCAATCATTGCAAAATTCTTCTCTATCTTATAACCCAATTCTGTTTAAGGCTCATTCGCTTGCTCGCTTATATCTAAAGGATGAGATGATTAAGAGGGAAACACTAAGAGTTAATTATACTTAACTCTTTTAATATCATTTTATCTGGTATACATGATGCAACAACTTGTTTTCATAGCTGCAATAATACTTAATTTGGAATTTCTATTCCACTCCACATATAAACATGTTTCAATAAGATTTATACTATAATTCACAAGTCAAACATCCATTTCATCCCTTGAACCATGTTTTCACCTAAACCCTAGTTCCCCAACTATGGATATTTGCTTTAGAAACCCAAAATTTAGCAATTCTATCTAGTAGAAATTGCATATTAATAATAAAAATGTCACGCCCCACCTTCCGAGGTGCGACTTATCATTTTACACTGTATTTCACCTCGAATTGCCCAATTTTAGGATGGGGTGCTCTACCCAAAATTTGGCAAAGCCTCCTCTGAATTTTATCCATTCAAACTTGTACAATCATACTATACATTTACTTCAAATAAATCAATGAAATAATTTTAAAACACACATACCCACATTCCCACAATCCAAGACCTGGGTTAAATCATGATGGCAATAAACCCAATTAACTAATATACAATTCATCTACAATTATAATTACCTTATTATGACATGCCACTCCATCTATTATACATTAATTAATAGTTCATAAATACAAACATACAAATACACTCTAAAATTTATAATATCCACTTATTATACTATAATAAAATTTGTCTTCAAAATTTGCTCACCAATTCCAACCCTCAGTTGGAATTCTTGACCGGACCTATCACTAAAAAAATAAACAAGAAGGCGCGTAAGGCCAGGCAACTCAGTAAGTAGACAAATGTAATAAACAATAATTAATCCATAATTAATTCATGTCATATAAAACAATCGATATCAACCAATGAATACCACATAAAAATCCATGTTATTTCTCTCTAATTAATCAAACTCATATTAAACAAATCTTTAGATTAAACATATAATAAAGGGATCTTCTCTATCCCTCTCAGTAAACATCCATCTCAACCCAAAATATCAAATATTACAATCTAAAGGATACTTAATATCCCTAACAATCAAACAACATCAACTTAAACAAATATAGGATACCCACTATTCCCAATCAAAAAATACATGCCCCAATTTCAAACAAATGGGATATACATTATCCCTAGCCATTCAATGGAAACAATGCCTACTTACCTTTGGACAAATCATCATACACTCTTCCAGCTCAATTCCTTTTCATCTTTATTAGATTATCCTGTACAAAGTAAAATCCCATTCGTTTATAAACATAGCTCAAATTGATTCATTTCAAATTATTGAATTAGGTTCAATGATTGATCTATTGCTAAACCCATATACTTCCCAAATGTATAAGTGTATACTTGTCAATGTACAACCTAAAGCCATATGCTAAACATCTATTTAACTTTTACAATATGTCAATTAAACTCTAAGTCCATTAGAAATGATTAATCATTCCATCCCTTCTATAAGGGTTTTAGAGTCATAATCAAACTTAATTTGTCCCTCACTAAGACATTTCATCAAATGGCTAATAGGCACAACATAAATCATAACATCTCAGTGAAGGTTCTCATGTAATTCCATTTTCAATCATATGTTATCATCATATAATATAGCCAACATGAAATTATCTTCAATAAAATTCTAATTAAACATTTAATCTAGTCGATTTGTGGTTCAGAGGACTTAAACACAAAAACCCTCTTTCTGTTCACCTAGGGCATAGCCCAAAATTCATTTTCACTAGTCCAAATCATCTCATACATGTTCTAGAACATGCTAATTATGCCATTAATCATTTACCCCATGTTTAATTCAATAAAAATTATGAAACACCCAAATTTCACTATGCATGGAAACCCTAGCTTAGCATAATTCATGATTTCTTATGCCAAATCACTATAATCAATGTATTAAACCATTTTCCCATGGATTTATAATCATATACATCAATTTCATTCCAACAATCCACTATTTTCCAAAATTTACAAAACCCTAACTAGCCAAAAAACACAAATTCAGTTCAAAAAATTGACTTACCACAAAATTCAAACATGGCTTCCATCCACGAACAAGAATCCAAGCCCAAATTTCCAAGCAACTCCCTCCAATCACCAAAATCCAGATCTTCTTCCATTTCCTGCTGTCCAAATTTCAAAAATTCAACTCAAGAGGCATGCTAGCTTGATTACCCATCTTAATCCCCATGCTTATTAGCAAAATCGATGACAAATGGGGCATAATGGAGTTGGGGAAGGAAGAATGGCGTTAAGAGAGAAAATGGGATGGAATGGAATGAAAACAGAACCAATTTGGGTCTTAAAACATCGCATTTTTTTGGTAATCTGATGCTCCATTGGGATTGTGTCGTGACATAGAAAAGCTATGTCAGGACACTGACTTCATTGATTGAAGCTATGTCAGGACACTGACTTCATTGATTGCCTAGTGTCATGAGATAGAAAACCTGTGTTATGATATTGAATTCTTGTGTCGCGACACTGACCTTCTACCCTAATGTATAGTTAGTAATTTGAGCATAAAATTTACATAAAATTCCCAAATGACTTGATTTTTAAGGCATTAGAAAGAT
This sequence comes from Pouteria campechiana, assembly GCA_036873735.1. Lineage (NCBI taxonomy): Eukaryota > Viridiplantae > Streptophyta > Magnoliopsida > Ericales > Sapotaceae > Pouteria > Pouteria campechiana. The sequence continues at coordinate 7,082 of JAYJMB010005222.1, read as the reverse complement.
AACTTCAAGGGATAAAACTTTTATGTTCACAATATCTTTCGAAATAGTGCATAAATATGTTAACATGTATTATAAAGTTGACCCATAACATTCATCTTGTTATTTTTCAATCATATAGAATAGCTTCAGTGTATTAGTCATAACTTCCTCATAAAAATTAGAATTGAGTATTTTTTCTTCCATTGAATAGATAATTTTATGAACTATAACTTTCATATTGAACACATTTTTAAATTAGTCTATTATCTATGTCCAAATTTAATCACAATGAATCCTTTTTTCAATTTCAGCTTTTACACTTATGAAAAATCTCCAGAGTCCCCATTTTACATAAAACACTTCAAATCTCCCAATAATAACTTCCCACACATCACATAAATGAAATGAAATATTTTTATACTATTTTCCATCTCATTTGAGGTCAATTGTCAAGAATCACATATTCAGTTATTTTAACCAAATTTTGTATCAATAATAACTCCATATTCCATTTTCATTCCAAGTGACACCTAAGTGTTAAACCAAGATTCCCCATACATCACAATACCTATGGTAATCATATTAGGTCATTCATATAGGTCATAATCGTGCCTTTTCTCAATTTCACCATTTTAGTTCTTTTCACATAAACTTCAACTCAATAGTTCAAAATTTCAAAATTATCTCAAAATTTTGATGCAATAGCTCATACACATCACATTATACATAATAATTATGCTACATTGGTCATTCAAGTCACATATATATGACTTTATTCAAAATCACCACTTTAATTCTTTTTCACTCTTAACCACTAATGAAGTAATTCTCTTTGTTCAATTCAGTTTTCCATAATAAATTCTTTATAAAACATAGTGTATCACCTCAATTCCTCACGTTACTAGAATATAAACAATTTTCTCCAAATTTCATCACCACAAGTATTACAAAAAGTCTCTTACCCCTCACTTTGCTCCAACTAGAATCCATAGAATTCAGTTGCAGAATGAAAACCCAATTCTCTATAACTTTCCCTTGACTTAATCCACCCAAAGACAAGGACGTTTTAGTTTTGAATTGTTGGAGCACATCTAGTTATCTATCTTCTATTGTTTCTGCATCAAATACTACAAGAATCAGTATTTTCTAAGGCTTGGGAGCAAAAGGGAGAGGCTGGAGGTTTTAGTAGCTAGAAAAAGAGGGTGATGGAGTAATTTAAACTCCATCAACAATGGCACTCTGGTGACATATAGAAAAGCATGCATTGGCAATCCAAAATTTTTGTTTATACACCATTCCGTCACTAAATTCTCATCTCACTCACTATAATACTTTGTCATTTGGCCATGAACAATCAAGATTTTCCCTTCTCTAATGCCAAAGATTACACATGTTCCAACCTACTCAGGTTGTCTAACCAACCTGCTTGCTACAAAATTTCAAGGCCTCACATGATATATATTTGTTATACAGTGGATTGATATAAATGAAATGAAATGCTTGTAATCAGGTTGCTTGAAGTGATGGATTGAATGTAACTAAGTTTTGGAAAGAGGTTAAGAAAAGAAGACATTAGATGCAGAAATTCGTCAAAGTTTTTGGTCAGCAACCTCGATGGATTTGAAGATAGCAACATATTAGGTGAAATAAAACCTCAATGGATGCAAATCAGGCAAAGTTTGTACATGGGCAGAACCTTGAAAGATTTGTAGTCAGGGAGAAATCCGGCGAAGTTAAACATCAATGGATTTTCTTATGAAGAAAAATATCAACAATTTATAGTTAAATGTTGATAGTTTTTTAGGTAAAACGTAGATGATTTGGGCACCATTGCTGGCAGTTATAAGGATCCGATTTTGAAGCAAATTAACATGTTCTTCAACCTCTGAGAAATTATTTCTCAGTAGTTGAACATCTATATTAATGGGAGATTTGTTGAAGAATAAATAGTGTGCAAAAGAGAGAGAAATCTTGAAGTGTGATTAAGAGAAAATCAAGAGGTCAAGATTATACAAAAATTCTAACACTAGTTTTGAAGGTGAATGAAGCTTGAATAATCAGAAGTATTGAAATCACCTGAGAGTTGTATTGGTTATAAGCCTTTTCTTAATATATTCTTTATTGTGCTAATTATACCTTGGTTTGGTTTGTAAACCAAGAGATAGTTGAATCATGATAGGTTGTGTAAGTGCTTCATCTATATTATTACTTGAAGGTGTAAGTCCAGAGAATGGAGTATCTGTACCACTATAAATTTGGGACTAAGTTGACTAGTGGAACCCAAGTCTCTAATTGTGACTTGGAGAGTGGAGTAGGTAGAGAATACCAAACCACTAAAAACTTTATATTCTGTATTCTTAAGTCATTATCTTTGTATTACATTTACTCACTTCTGTATATTGCATAAGTTTAGCCATAGTACTGGACCAACAGATGGGATAAAGATTATCTTATGTTTTGTGTACAATGATGATAATTATAAATGGATCAAAATGCCTGGTGATAAGGTGATATATGAATGTTGAATTGGAGCATGAATTAGCATGAGGCTGTGAGATCCTATAATATGAGATTGTGTGATCATTCGCACATGAGTGTGAATGCATGGATGTTATGTTTAGCATGTCATGGACATGCCATGATGTTATAATTGATTATGCTTATTAATGATTTATTTGGTACTATTTTCACTGAATTGCCTACTTATTGAGTTTACCTAGGACTCATGCTTGCTTATTTTAATTTTTTAGCTATCAGATTAGGTAAAGAATCCCAACTGTGGGTTGGGACTTGTGAGCAAGAATTGAGATATTTTCATCATGGTATGTTAACTTGGGATTGAAATCCCTTCATGGATATATATTTGAAAATTTAATCAAACCTTTATAATGAGGTGTATTTATATTTAAGAAAATCAAAGTGATGTATATTATATAGTATTGGCATGTCTTAGTGATGAAATTGTGAATGGATTTGTGTGATTGCCATCATGATTCAGTTTTGATCTTGGGCATGTAGCTGTGGGTGAGTTGGGCTCTTGTGGATGTATGTTTTCTAGTTTATGTCACTGCTTTATAGCCATTTAAATTATAACTGTAATGATAAAGAATTGTACAGGTATATAAACTTATATTTCAGGGTAGACTCTATCAAATTTTTAGTAGAATATTTTCCTTAAAAATAGGAAAATTATAGGGCAATGGTGAAATGCATAGGCCCCAAGGTGGGGTGTTACATGATACAACCTAAGAAAATCCCCATGAGCCAAAGAAGAGAAAGGAGGAAAGGAAAAGAAGAAGAAAAAGTGTTCTTCCTTTAGTAACACAAATAATCCCTTCTTTGAAAGGAGCCTTGGTTTGAAGAAAGAAAGTGAAGAAAAGATGAAACACCATGTTCCTTTAAAACACAAATGGTTCCTAGACAATGGATGAACAAGACAACTTTTACCAGAACCAAAGGTTAAGGAGAAAAGGTAAGTGCAGGTATGTTACTTAAACTCAAATGATTCTATTATGTGTCATTCTGTGCATTCAGAATTTTACTTGCATGTTTCCATTATTGATTCACCAGTACATAAATAAGATTTAGATTTAAGATTAGAATAAATGAAATACACTTCACATCTCTAAAAACATGAATTAGGATCCTAGAAACAACTAGGAATAAGAAAATTAATATTGCTCGAATAACCTATGCATTTAGAGGATAAGTATGCCAAAGAAGCATAACATACATTTGAAACTATAAAATGATGTACAATAGCAAAACAATATAAAAATGAATGATTATGCTCAAAGATTCATATTCGATTCAAACTACTTGATCTAGCATATGAATTTTTCAAAGAAATTAGCTTGTATCATGATGCAACTCAAATCTATGATCATTGAAAGAATTCTTTGTTAACTATGTTTAAAGTAGAATTTTATTTTACTTTACAATTATCAAAAGAATCTGATTTGACTTGACAACATGATTCATTATCAATGCATAATGTCATGAATGAAATGAAGTTGCACTAATTGAACCATATGTTCACATTTGGTTGAGCCTATTAATGATAAGAAAGTTCAAGAAATCCTTAAAAGTATGTAGAGAGAAATGAGCACATAGAAGAAGAAGAACAACAAAGAAAAATCAAGATCATCTTCTCAGCTCTCAAATCCAAGCCAAAAGGTTTAAAAGTTCAAGTTCTGAAGGAAAGCAAAGGAATAGACAAGTCAAGAATCATTCAAACAATGTGGAACCTTAAACAAAGCATCAACAACTTCAAATAGCAAGAGCTGAAGGAATGGTCAAGACTGGCAACATCATTTATGAGCTCAAATAAGAAAATTATGAAAGGAAGCATCAAAAGAGATAAGTTGTCTAAGTTAACTATACATTACATTGCTATATATATTTTGCATGCCTCTAAATTAATTGCCTTGGATTTAAATAGATATGAACTCATTGATTTAAGCTAAATCATTTTGAAAAACTTTAGTTAATCAATAAAATGATTGATCCTTAACATTATTACAGTCCTAAAGCATAGTCAAGCCTATTTGGGAAACTTCATGATTTAAGGTCTTAAATAGAAATTTCATTCCTTGTCATTCCTCTTGTAATCATTAGTAAGGCTGGATCTCTTAAATGTAAAACACCTTGAACAACAACTTGAAATTTAATAAACACTTAAAGATTAATCTCAGAGTAACAATGATGCTTCAAAATGATGTATGTTCAACATGTTACTTTTATGATCTATCTACCTCAATTATATCTGTAATGCTTAAAATGATTCACTTGATTTCACTATATTGATACATAATTAAGATAGAAGAAGTATTAAAAGATCAAAGAAACCAATAATTAAAAAATTTTAATCAACAATTGAAAAATAGAAAATCATTAGGGAAATTTGTCACTAAAAAATGGTAATCAGGGTTTACACTCTTTCATCACATTTGGCAACCTAAAAGAACTAAACTCAAAGATTCGTTAATCCTCTTTGGCTCTCAAACCTCTCATCAATCTACTACTAATCTACAGCCCCAAAGATTAAAATTTCCAAAACACTAGGTAGAGTGTAAGGACTTAGAACACAAGAAGAGACTTCCTCAACTAAACTCTAAAAATAGAAACTATGTCAAAATAGAAGAAATTTTCTGAAGGAAGGAAGTAAAAGCATCGAAAAGATAAAAATGTCGGATTTGAGATCATTACCAGAAGAATTCAATGAGAAGAAAGTGCACACTACTAAATTTCATCATGTTAATATGGTAATAAGAAGAAGAAACTTAAGTTGTACACTTCAATGCTAGGAAGATTAGTATATGTTCTAAAAGGAATTGACTTGAGAATTGCATTCGATAAACTATCAAGGATGGACTGAGTGGATGGAGTACAAAGTACCCATCCATAAAAAATAAATTCCCATCCTATAAACCTAGCAACTACGAGTCCAAAGTGAAAGCTATGGAGATAAGTGTTGAATAGAATATCTATCATCTGAATAACAACTTGAAGAAATACTAAAAATATTAGAAGATAAAGTTGAAGATAGTCTAGATAAGGGAGAGAATGAAATCTCCACTGGCACTATATACACTTCTATCTACACTTAAGAAAGAATGCATAGGAGCTATTTTTTTTTTGGAAATCAAACATGTGATAAAAAGAAATAGAACAAAGGATAGATGGAAGAAAATGAAAGTGAAGAAGAGGAAATAGAAGGGAGAGTTAATATGGAAAATCCTATTGAAGGATACCACTCTTCACCAACTAAGGATTCATCTGAGGACACCACCTACAAGTCATCTTTTAGGGAAGTGAAAAAATTGAGAGAGGAAATGACAGAGTCAAAAGGAGAAATGCGAGCTCTTATAAAAGTCGATGAGTTTGTTGAAAAGAAGCTAGATATTCTTCCTTCTAAGACTAGAAAAACTTCTTGAGAAAATATTGAGGAAGATCTATACTAATATCAATCCAGAGTTGATAACTATTTCATATGATTTTGATGATATATATATATTACATGATAAAAATTCTTCACATCAAGCAAAATTTCTATTCTCAGACTAAAATCAAAGATATTGTTCAAAATTCTTTTACCTAAAACATCTTTGTCTGAAAACATCATATTGTTTGAAAACTTAAAAATCTATGGCAACAAACTATTTCGTGATCAAATATGTTAATAAATGAGTCTATATGAACACTTAACAACTAGTTATTTCAAACCTTCAATTACAAACATACAATGTTTGAATGTTACCTATAACATGGAAGTACCTCTTTATAAAATAACATACACCACAGTGATATGTATTTTCTTTATGAGCTTAAAATCACCTACATTGAAAGCATGTTATTCTTCCTAAGAAATGATAAATTAATAAATCAATCAAAGGAAATGAGAAACAAGCTAGTAAAATCAAAATAGAATATTCAAGAAGGTTAACAAAGTGCGCATACAAAGTCTCGATTTGCCACAGTTCACTACAGAAAACTATTAATACAAATACAAGTTTTTCTCAGCCAGAGCATCTACAATTGCTTCAGCTTTTTCTATCTGCTGAAGGGCCGCTACCAACTCCATCTCCAATGCCTTCATACTAACCATGACTTCCATGTACACGATGGAGCATTTGATCAGAAGCTGATAAGACCAATAGAGTGAGCCTCTTTCAGTTGTTTTATCTCCTCGTAGAGGAGCTAAATTTGCTTCACCGATTTTGAATTTCCATTATCTTCTTTGCTTTGCAAAGAGAACTCGAAGATACCATAACTGCTACCTACCAATGGTATCTGCCATGTCATCCCAGTCCTCATCTAATCTAGACAGAGTAGAGAATATGAAGCACTGCACCCTTCTCAAGCGATGTAATAATTATGTCATTAAAAATTTCTTAAACGTCTTTCTTGGTAATGACAACAGAAGGGATGTATTAGTAGTATATACATTATGAAGGATGAAAGATGAGTGCTCATACATTAAGAACCAACACAAACTAGGGACCTAACAACTAAGGGGGAGAAAAGAACTGTAACAACCCGGGCTCCAGTGCACTATTGTCCGCTTTGGCATAGGGCGCCCACTCACGGCCACTCCCCATCCT
>JAYJMB010005221.1:0-12195 GCA_036873735.1 Pouteria campechiana | reverse complement strand
ATTGACTACAGGGTGGCGTATGTGTATTGATTATAGGAAACTTAATGCGGCCACCAGGAAGGATCACTTTTCCCTTCCTTTTATTGATCAAATGCTTGAACGATTAGCTGGCCATGCTTACTATTGTTTTTTTTGGATGGTTTTTCAGGCTATTAAAAATCAAATCATATATTTATTTCCATATGATGTTAATCATCATTTGCATTATTTCATTTCAAAAGAATTTCTTACCATCTGAATTCATCACTGCAATCAATGTTTAAAAATTTTCCTTAGCTCAATTTCTCTCCTTTTTTAGTTACATTAGAAACAACTCCAATGTACTCAAGTTTTCAAGTACCAAATTACCACAATTAAGACCCTGGGTGTTACATGATGTTTTCATGATAGGTAAATTGGTTGAATATCTGGAATCTAAACTTCTGTCTATCCCTATAATAAGGACATGGTCTCTATTAATTAAATTGATTTTAACTCAAAGGAGTTAGAATAGGTAGAAAAAGCTCAAAGAAGAAGAGCAAGAAGAGATGGAAGAGGAAACTTATTTAGAGAAGATCAAGTTCTCCATTGAACCCATTAATTTGACTTGAAAAAGGCAAAAGAGCTAGAAGAAGAAGAAATGGAAGACATGGAAGTGGTAGAAGAAGGCGACGATGGGGAAGATGGAAAAAAGATAAAAGATTTGGAAGAAAAAACCTATCTAAAGAAGATCAAGGTCTCTTTTGACCCTACTGAATTTAACTTGGAAAATATAGAAGAGGAGGAAGTGGTGAAAGGAAGGAAAGAGGGAGAAGAGGTGATAGAGGTGGAAGAGGAAACTTATTTAGAGAAGGTCAATTCAAATCAAAGAAAAATGAGTTTAAATAAGGCCATTCAAACAAACATAGGTCAACTAAATAGTATTCCCCTAGCAATGGGGTTTCTAGTTTTTGAATTCATAAGAGGGTATGGAATCCATAGTAGGCAAAAACAATTACCTAGTTATTCAAGTGTGCTACTAATAGATCTTTATCTCTTATCATAGTGTGGGGTTTTTGTTGTGAATTTTTCAATGTAAGTGCATGTATTGTTAATAAGTAATAAAGTGTGAATAAGAGATCGTTCTCACGAGGATGTATAATTGCCAACTACCTACTACTCTAACTATGAATTTTGTTTGAAAGATTGGAATTTGGCAATAGAGTGTAAAGAGAAGCGATCTAGACTATTGTACTTTGGCTATGATGTAGATTTTGGATAAGTGATAGTGATTAAAACATCTAGGGGTTTCGAAATTCACTGGATTAATCCTATTTAGTTTCCTTAGTTTTAAACAATCAATGTTTGCTTCTATGTTGACAATGAGTTTCTCTTGATTAATAGCTATTCTTTCTCAAGTCATAACAATCTATCTCAATTAGCTGATTTCCTACATCTCTTTGAAAATCCTAACTAAACAAGATGCATTAAGATCAAGAAACTCGTAATGTTGCATAAACTTCATAGATATTTCTATCATCATGGTAATATGATGGTGAATAATCTTGGCCTAATTTCTTTATTGTTTCTTAGCCTCAAATTGAATCAAAAATCATGTTGAAAGGGATAGCATTCTTTCACAAGCATTAAAATCGGATTAAACACTCAACATAGATAATGAACAAATAAAGAAATGCATTAAACATAATGAAACCAAATAATCATTAGGCGGCTAATTGTTCACCTAGATTAAAGTGCTTAACTCATAATGAAATCAAAGACAATAATAGACATTGTATTAAATATTATTAAGAAAGGAGAATGACTAAAAAAGAACAAAGAAAGATCATGTAAGGCTTTGAAAATTTTACCATGGGCAGATTGGTCAAGCAGCTGGAGTTGGGTGATACAAGTGTGATTTTTGGTAAAATAAATGGGCATGCTTAACAGATTGATGGATAGGTTGAATAGGCAGGAAATACAATGATAGAACATGGCAGAAAGCATCATAGGTGGGCCGCATGTGTACCTATTTGTGCGCCACTAGAGCACTATAGGAGGTGGAGCTTAAAATACTCCACCAGCCCCATACGTTTCTAGCTCTCCCATTTATCCCTAAGCTCTGGAAAAACTCTATTTGGCATGGATTTTGACAAATTTAGTTAGGGAAATTGATGGTAGGTTGCATAATAATAATGCAGCATCAAGAAAATATTGATTTTGGTAGAGTGTAATAGTGGAAGTTGGAGGAAAATTGGGGATTTCACTCTATAGCTTGTATTTGGGGGGTTCCAGTTGGAGGAAAGTGAGTGGTAAGTAATTTCTACTAATAATTAATCATCAATTCCATTAGATAGATTTCATTAATTCTAGTTTATGAAATTGATTTGGGAATTGGGAAACTATATGTTAGGGAAAGCATGAATTGGGTGGTGAAACAAGTGTTTTGAATGTGAATTATTCTACGAATTTAGTTAAATCATGCTTATGTGTGGTTTAGGAAAGAAACCCTTGTTATTAGCTACAACTATGAAAACCTAAAAGTTGCTTGTTTGATGTTTGATGAAATGTCATTAAGAGAGGTTTGGTATGAAATTGCATAACAACCAATTCTTCTTGCTTAGCTAAAATCTAGTTTTCATCTTCTAAAGCTTGGTTTATGTAAGTTAGCTCTAGTTGAGAAATGAATGCAAAATTGTCACATACTTGGTGATCTAGCTCTAACTCTATCATACACATAACCAATTATCTGGTTTTTAGGATGAGGATGCATGAACCTCCAATCTTTGGGAAGAGATATGTTACCTTGCTCATTTACCTTTGTTGTGCATGGTCTAGCTTCATCCATTGATGTCATTGATTATGAAGCTTCTGCTTGTTTATCTTGTAACTTCAGTTTCTCCACATTTGTTGTAAGGTTTTCTATTTTATTATCAAAATCACTAGTTCTTTTCATAAAGTTAGTATGTTCATCACATTTAACATGAATAGATTCTTCTACAATTTTAAGTCTTAAGTTGTATACTCTAAATGACTTGCTAACAATGAAATAACCAACGAATATTTCGTGATTAGTTCTGCTATCAAATTTCCTAAAGTTTTCCTTGCCATTATTAAGAATAAATCATGGCATCCAAAAGTATGAAAATAAGAAATATTTGGTTTCTTACCATAAAATAATTCAAATGGAGTTTTGTTGAGTAATGACCTAGTGAAGATTTTATTGATAATGTAGCATGCGGTGTTCATTGCTTCAGCCCAAAAATATTGAGGCAGATTGTATTGACTTAACGTAGTCCTTTCCATCTCTTGCAAGGATATGTTTTTCCTCTCAGCTACTCCATTTTGCTGAGTTATTCTTGGTATAGAAAAATTTAAAAGAATTCCACTACTTTCATAAAAATTTGTGAACCTATGATTTTCAAACTCTCCCCCATGATCACTCCTTATGACAATAATATGAGAGCTTTGTTCATTTTTCACGTGATTGATAAGTACTTCAAAGAATGAAAAAGTATCATCTTTGGAGGCTAGAAACATTACCCAGGTGAGTCTACTATAGTCATCCACTATGACATATGCATAATGTTTTCCTTCAAGGCTTTTAATTCTTGTTAGTCCAACTAGATCCATATATAGCAACTGAAGTGGTTTTATTGTGTATACTTCTTTGTTTGATTTAAATGATTCCTTTACTTGCTTACCTTTCAAGCAAGCATCACTCAACCTTCCTTAGTCAAATTTAAGTTTAGGTAAGCCAACAACAAGATTCTTACTGTATAGTCTTTCAATTATTTTTTTATTAGCATGTCCTAGTCTTTTATGCCACAACATGGATTCATTGTCATTAACAATAAGACACTTAGTTTGGATATTAGAAAGATCAACCAAATATATATTTCTATGCCTTCTACCAAGTACAATAACTGACTGAGACTTATCTAGAACTGAACAAAATTAAGATTCAAACATAATAGCATTTGTTACAAAATTAACTCACACTTAGAAGATTATATTTCAATCCTTCTATAAGAAATATGTCTGAATTGTGGTAAATAGTGGTTGGCTAACCTTACCAATCCCAACCACTAAACCTTTTCCATTGTCCCCAAAGGTCATTATTCTACCAGATTTCATTTCCAGCTTTGTGAACAGCTCCCTATTCTCTATCATGTGCCTTGAGCAACTACTATCGATATATGTTGTGCTACTCCTTGTGGCTCTCAAGCACACATACATAGAGAAGATTAAGTTTTAACTTTTGGTACCCATTTGGTAATAGGACTAGGTGGGTTAGTGGCAGAAAACTTTGACACTCATTTCTTCTTAGGTGCCACTATTCTAGTTGATGGAGACTGAGTTGCATTTACTATACATGTAGCTTCCTTGAGAACCCAGATCATGGTCTGTTTGGGCCCTTGTTTTCTTCCAGAAGCATCACTTTGCTTCCTATATTACTGCTGTCCATCTTTCTTCTTAGGTTTCATTCTTAATAAGGTGGAAGTCAAGGTTATTTTAGGGCATTGTTTTCAACCTTGACCTACTCAATTTCACTGATGGTATTTTGATTGCTCTTGAGCTTAAAGTTTTCCTCCTTTAATTTTGAACATTCAATGGTAATTTTCTTAAGCTCCTTTCTAGTCTCCTTGTATTTATTTTTCAAAATCGTAAAGTCTATGAGTATGGTTCATCTAACATCTCCTCATGACTTAGAGTTTCAGTGTCAAAAGTTACCTCTTCTTCATGGATGACCATGAAGCTAATTCCTATGTGGAATTCATTTTGATCATTTTTGTTTGGCGAAAGCTAACTAATCTATGCTTCATGTTCTTCATTCTCTTCACTTTCAGTCTCATTCATCATGTTCTCTAAAATGAAACCAAGTGCATTAGTAGTCCAAGTTCGAAAATCCCAACTTCTAAGTCTCGGACATAGTCATAGTTGAAGATGCAAGTCTAAAATCTTGACTTCAGAGATTGCCAACTCACTTTTAAACATAGATTGAATTAAGCCATGTGATCAAGTGCAATTCACACTAGTCTCAGTCTAAAATATTAACTTTGAACATGGCTTTCCAATTCTAGGCACAACAGTTCATTTTTGGACATAGCTTAAAGAAGTCTGTTGCAAGTTAATCAACTCAACCAAGCCCAAAATCTTAACTTCAGACATGACAATTCAATTCTAGACATAACGATTCATTTTTAGAAATAGCCAAATAAGTTTATTACAAGTTGAAAGACTCAAGCAAGTCAGAAATCTTCATTCTAGACATAGAGACTAAACTTAGACATGGACGAATAATCTTCAAACATGAACACCTGCGAGAGAGCTTTAATGATCAAAAAATCCTATCGATTTGCTTGCATTTAATGAACACCATCTTCTCCAATGAAAAGATTTTGAATTCCATAATAAAAGGAGTAAAGAGAGGCCATTCCAAGAAGTTACTCAGTTATAGAATTTGAGAAGCAAACAAGAGCATTTACTCTTAAACATTAAAGTTTTCTTCCAAACTCCACCATGCAAAAACACTGTTAATTCTAACCCCTCTAATAAGCTTGATTTTAATGATGAATGTAATTAAATAACTAAGTTTTGATTATGAGCAAACAAATGAGTGAAGAATTAAGGTACTAATAGGTTCTTTCAAGGTGATGTAGCATTTATATATCAAAACAGATTAAGGAGAGTAACATGAAGTAATAAATAACATTAATTATAAGTTTATTATATTAACCCTTCAAAAGAAGATAATTTAAAAAGAATGCTCAAGTAAAAATCACTCAAAAGCAATTTAGAAATATTCAGAAGTACTTCAAAGAAAAATCAGAATCTCTTTAGAGACAAGGCGTGAAGATCAAAAGTTCAGAAGTATTCAAGAACTGCTTCAAAACCTCTTCAGAAGCATGTCAGAATTCCTTCAAAGATATGACATAAAGCTTAAAAGCATTCAGAAATAAATAGATATACTTTAAAACCCCTTTAGAGATAACTCAGAACCTCTCTAGAGATAAGGCATAAGCCTCAGAACTGATTCCGAAACAATATCACACCTCAGAGGTTGTTCAGAAGTATTCCCAAATTGTAGAAATACTTTAAAAGTTAAACATTCTACTTTAAAAGAATTCTCTAGATTTGGAAGTTCTTTAGAAGAACTTTAGAAATGCTTCCAAGTCTTAGAGATGTTTCTAAAGACTAATAATAGTAATATAGAATAAGTCTAGAAGAAGATTTTGAACTTAGAATCTTATCAAAAGATCTTCAGAAGTAATATAGAAGGCCGTCAAAGTCATCTTCAGAAAGCCAGACTATTCTCAAAATTTTAAAAGACTTAGAAATATATCAAAAACAGAATTCAAGCTTTAGAGATACTTCAGAAGTTTTTCAGAAGTTCTTTAGAAGTCTAAATATGATCATTGACAATGTTAGAAACCAAGATCAACCTTTAGAGAATCTGAGAGTATGCAGCTAACAAAAATACAAATTAGGACATATCTCAGAAGTTTTGAAGAAGTGCTTCAGAAACTCTGATAAGTGGTGGATTGAATGGTAACTTACAAATATCAATGTTAGAAGTTTTGAAGACTTATCTCGGAAGTTCTGAAACCAGACAAAATGAAAAAGTCATACCAAATCTACCAAATATTTGAAAAGGTACTAAAGGTTTTAACGGCTAAAATTTCTCTCAAAGATTATAAACTATTGATTAAAGCAAGAAAACATGCATACACAGAAAATTTTCTGACTCAAGCATTTAAAAAGTGCATTCAAGGTCTTCCATCAATCAACTCTAATTGATTCAACACTGTCAAAGCTCTTAAAGCTAGATTCGCATCATGTTTCAAAGAGTTTAATACATTCGTCCTTATTTCTTACTTTGTTCATTTATTTAAGCTTTTAATTTCTATACAAATTTGCCTAAGTAAGAGGCACTAATTCATACATTTAATTTTAGTATCTGTTAAAGCAAGCAGGGCACTTATTGTTTATATATTAAAAAAAGCAAGTAAGAAAAACTTACTGAAAGTATATGAGTTGGTTAGTGAGCTTCAAAAACCAATAGTTTATAAAAGTTTCCAGTGAGCTTGGAAAACCAGTGAGTTAGTTAGCGAGCTCTGAAAACCAATAGTTTTAAAAGTTTCTGGTGAGCTTGGAAAACTAGTGAGTTAGTTGGTGAACTCAAAAACCAACATGTATTTAATTAGGTTGATCAAGGTGTTAGTGGAACCTAAGATCAATAGAGGAGATTGACTCAGAGAAGTGGAGTTGGAACATAGGAAGGGCCAAACCACTATAAAAATCTTGTGCATATATGTTGTAAAATTTACTTTCTTTTATTTTAAGCATATCTCTCAAGTTATTAGTCAAAAATTTTTAAAAGCTCAATTCACGTCCCACCACCTCTTAAGCTACCATCCAACAAGGGATTAATAAGTGGTATCAAAGCAGGCTTCACTAGTTAATTTTAAATTACTAGTATATTAACTTGTGAAGAGATCCAAATGGCCAGTATATTCCAGAACACATCTGCTGAGCGACAATCTAGTTTTAGACCTCCACTTTTTGATGGAACCATTTATGGGTAGTGGAAGATGAAGAAGTAACATTTCTTGATTGCCATAGATTACTAGTTGTGGCTTACAGTAAAGAATGGAAAGAATGTTATCGGTACTGAAGATAAATATACCCCAGAAGATATTCAAGCAGTAGAAATCTGGGACAAAATTAGGTAACACACAAAGGTACAAATCAAGTGAAAGAAACTAAATTAAATCTTCTAGTGCAGGAATACGAAGCCTTCTCCATGAAGGAGTCAGAAACCAGTTCTGAAATATTTGGAAGATTTTCAAAAATCACCAATTGACTAAATAACTTAGGAAAGAAATATGAAGAACCCAAGTTAGTAAAGAAGACCTCAAGATCTCTACCTAGATATTAGATGCCTAAAGTAATTACCATCCAAGAAGCAAAAGATCTAAATAAAATGACAATGGAAGAATTCATGGGATCACTCATGACCCATAAAGTTTTAATAAAGCAAAAAGTGCCAAACAAATTCAAAGACAAGAAAACTATTGCTCTGCAAGCTGATTCAGAGAATAAAGAATCTTTAGAAGAAGCTTCAACTAGTGAAGATGATGAAGATATGGCAATGATAACCAGAAGATTCAAAAATATGATTAAGAATAAAAGATTTGGAAATGGCTCCAAAAGCAACAACAAGAGTAAAGATAAGAAAAAAAAGGTTCTAATTTGTAGCAATTGCAGTAAGCTTGGGTATATGAAGTTTGACTGCATAGAACTAGATAAACAGCAAGGAGACAAGAAGAAAAGGTATAATTCTTACTTTCACAAAAATAATATCTCTAACGATAAGAGATTTGAAAAGAAGAAGAAAGCTGTGATTGCATGGAGAATGCTTGAGAACATGATGTAAGAAACCTCAAGTGAAAGAGAAAAAAAAATGAAGCATAATTCAGTTCACTTAGCTCCAAAGAAACAAATCAAGAAGAACATTATACAAGAATAAGCATCATGGCCATCCATGAAGATGAGGTAAATTTAAAACTTGAAACTCCTGATCTTGAAGAATTATTAGATGAACTATATTTAGATTTCAAAACTTTAAAAGCCAAATATAAGAAAATAAAATGAGAGTTGGAAAGAATAATCTATGAATGCTCTTAATTAAGATAAGAAAATACTCAGCTCAAGACTAACCAAAACATCAACATAGAATTTGAGCAAATCAAAGAAGAAAATCATGCCCTTTAGAAAACTTTGACTTCTACTTTATTTAAACTAAAGGCAAAGAAAAAAGGTGGAGAAAACCAAAGAAAACAAATTAATAATTAGGAAAGAAAGATAGAACACAAACAAAATTTGATTAGGGTACCAAAAATTGTTGCTAAAGCTGTAAATATAACTATATCTCCAAATAATAGATTAGTAGCATATAAAAAGTAATGGATACCAAAATATTTTGCTGCTAACTAGCTTGGACCCATTCCTAAATGGGTACAAAAAATTATAGCTTGACCATGTTATTATAGGTGTGCTTGAGAGCCACACGGAATAGCAAATGTTATATTGATAGTAGTTAATCAAGATACATGACAGGGAAAAGGGAGCTATTCACAGAGTTAAAAGCTAAAATTGGAGGAACAGTTACCTTTAGGGATAATGGAAATTGTAGAGTGGTTGGGATTGGTAAGATCAACCAACCTCCCTCTATTACTATTTTGAATGTTTTGCTAATAGAAGGATTAAAACACAATCTTCTAAGTGTGAGTCAATTTTGTGATAATGGTTACAAGGTTGTGTTTGAATCACATATATGTTGTATGATAAAGAGTTCAAATTCAGTTTTAGTACTTGTAAAAAGATGCAGAAATGTGTATTTAGTAGATTTAAGTGATATCCAAATCAAATGTCTTATTATGAATAATAAAGAATCCTTGTTGTGGCATAGAAGCCTAGGACATGCCAACAAGTTCATGATTGAAAAATTATACAGCAAAGATCTTATTGTTGGCCTACCTAAACTAAAATTTGACCAAAATAAGTTATGTGATGCTTGCTTAAAAGGAAACCAAGTTATAGAATCATTCAAATTTAACAAAAAAAAAAATGTATACAACCAAACCACTTCAATTGCTACACATGGATCTTATTAAACCAACAAAAACTATAAGTTTTGGAGGGAAACATTATGCATATGTTATTGTAGATGACTATCCTAGATTCAAGATGACTATCCTAGATTCACTTGGATAATGTTTCTTGCTTCCAAAGATGATTCTTTTTCATTCTTTGAAACATTTACCAAGCATGTGCAGGATGAACAAAATTCTCATATAGTAGCATAGGAAGTGATCATGGTGGAGAATTAGAAAATCAGAAATTTAGTGCTTTTTATGAAAGTAATGGAATTTTGCACATATTCTTTGCACCAAGAATACCTTAGAAAAATGGAATAGCTGAAACAAAAAATAGATCCTTGCAAGAGATGGCAAGGATAATGTTATGTAAATATAACTTACCTCAATATTTTTAGGTTGAAGTAATGAATGCTACATGCTACATCATTAAAAGAAGTTTTGCGAGATCTATACTCAAACTAAAATCCATTTGAATTGTACTATGGTAGAAAGCCAAATATCTCCCATTTTCACACTTTTGGTTGCAAATGTTTCATTCTTAACAATGGAAAGGAAGATCAAGGTAAATTTGAAAACAAATCTAATGAAGGCAGTTATTCCATTGTTAGCAAGGCATTTAGAGTCTACAATATGAAGAATAAAACTATCGAAGAATCCATTCATGTAAAATTTGATAAAAGTACCAATCCCTCTAGAAGAAAAAGTGATTTAATGATGAGACAAGAGAACTTAGAACATCTATAGAGAAAATAAAGATACATGATAAAGACCAAGATTCTTCACGATCAGAAACACAAATGGATGAAGAAGAAACAAATGATAGACCATCCATCAATGAGGAAAATAATGAAGGTAACAATTCTTTTCCTAAAGATTGAAGGTTCATGCATAATCATCCTGAAAACCAAATAATTTGTGATATTTATGATAAAGTGAGAACTAGATGTTCATATCATCAAATATATGGTAATCTTGCTTTCATTTCTCAATTAGAGCAAACTTGTATACATCAAGCTTTAGAAGATGAAAACTTCATGATTGCTATGCCAGAAGAATTGGACCAATTCAAATGTAATGATGTATGGATGCTTGTGTTGACATAAATGCATGGTTTTGATGATAAACAAAACTTGATTAAAAATTATATACTAATGGTTGTTATCAAGGTTTTAGCATGCAGAATCAAGTTATAGGTCTTAAAGAAAAAAAAACACAGAAAACATATTTCATGGCGACAAGGCTTGGGCAAGTAAAGAAGCAAAACACAAAGTGTCATAACAAATAAAGCATGAATGAAAATGACTCGGATGCTTCCATTCATCTCTCAAAGTGGAAGATTATATCTGAGGATGCAATACAATATGCATACAATAGACTTCATCTATCATAAGCAAGCCACAGTTAAGCCAATGGTCATCTGATGAGAATAGATAAAGGTGGAAGGAGTGAAGATCTTCTAGTAGAACAAAAACTTTGTCTGCCATCAACAGAGCAGAGACTTTGTCTATCACAAGTGAGTCAATGATCATCTGTTGTTGATAGACAAAGCAGAATAAGAAAGGATCATATCGCAAAGCAAAGAAGTATGTTTGGTCAAACTAAGTTCATCTATTTTATGCAACAAACTTCACAACAAACAAAGCCATAAAGAAATTTCATCTGCGCCTCAAAGCATAGTCTATCACTCACAACAGACAACTCATCAGATGAAGCACTGAAGAAACTAGACATCAATGCTTCTACAATACAATAGATAAACCCAATAGATGAAGCACAAAAGTAATAAGACATTTGTGCTTCTACAGTGCAATAGACAAATTACAAGATAAAGTACTTGAATGGATGATTCGTCTGGCAACAATAGAGAAGGTGATCCATCCACTACTTACGAAAGATAAAGATGAAGGAACTTTGTCTTATAGACAGCTGGACAGATACTTTGTCTATCATAAGTAAAGGATGAGTAATGGATAGAATGAATCGTTGGTCTTACCTCAGCATTAATAATGATCTTTCTATATTAATGAAAGAGGCTGCCATTGCCGTAATACCTCAACCAAAGCTTATTGAGAAACCAGAAATTATCTTCTCTAAGGTTGGCGCTATAGGCATTCCAACATATGAGGATTAAGCAGAAGTCAGAGAATTCAAAATATGCCAATCCGAATATCTTTTGTCATTAATGGAGCTCACCTATCACTAATGAATAGAATTCAAAGCAGCTATAAATAAAGCATCATTGGAGCAGGAGGAACTAACAAAGTATTGAGAAAATCATTCATAATCCTCTTGAGAGTGAAGAGCCTTGCATTCAAACCTTTCTCAACTTTCTTTGAAGGCTATCAACTACCTTTGGGAAGAGCATTTATGTAAGGCCCTGAAAATTTTCAAAAATGCAAATTTTTATTATTGTAAAGTTTCAATAATTTTTGTCGGGTCGACAAATTGTATAATTAAATTTTTGAGAAAATTATTATGAAAAAGTAATGAAATTAAATGGATTATTAATATAAACATGAGGATGAGGTTTGGGGTACACTAAAGTATATTAAATAAATCATTTAAGTGAAAA
>JAYJMB010005219.1:0-55382 GCA_036873735.1 Pouteria campechiana | reverse complement strand
TAATACAATTGAATAATATTCATAATAAAGGATCTCAATTTTAGTAAAAATAATTAAGCAAATAAACCTGCTTACCTTATATGTAATCTCTACCCTTTTCTTTAGATGTAAATATTGTATTTCCAATTTTTGCTTCACAAGTCAGACATCCTACATGAAAACATAGCTCTCATGATCATTCATTTGCATTTTCTGTTTACAAAGGTAACCACTTCAGAATCCATTCTAAGTTTCTAACATAACCTTGGTTAGGGTTTTGCTAATTGCTTTAACTCAATTAAGATGTAATCATGGAATCGTTGACCAAAGTTAATCATGCTATACTACTCTTAGCACCATTTCATCAAACATCTATAGTACAGTTTCTAAAATTCCATATGCTTATTGTTTACAAGTTGGGATTTCTATTCCAAATGATATATTAACACATTTGAACTGAATCCCTACCAAAATCCACATTCAAAACATTCACTTCCTACTAATTTTTCATCTTCCCCAAAACCCTATTCTTCTAACAATAAAATTCTGCTTTATGAACTAAAATTTAAATGATCTATTGAGTAGAATAGGTTAATCACTAGTAGAATTAGCTTACCTCCTCACTTCTCTACTCAAAATCTACAAACCAGGCTTTGATGCAAAACTCTTGTATTTTCTGCAATTAGTTCCTCTCCAATTCACTGAATATAAGATATTCTCCTTACTAGCTTGCTACTAATTCTTCAATCCTTACTCTTCTAGTCGTTCAGCTTCAATTTCTTCAAGAATTAAGAAGTTCTAAAATGTTGGGGAGCAAGGGGGAGGGCTGTTAAGTTTAGTTGCCAGGAAATGAGGGTGGGGGAGCATTTTAAGCTCCATCCCCATAGGTACTCCGATGACATATGGAAAGCTATGCAACATCAGTTTAAATTTTCTATTCTATAGCCCATTCCATCACTGAATTCTTATTTCACACACTACAATACTTTATTATTTAACTAGGAACATAAAGATTTACTATAGCTAATGTCATTCATCATACATACATATTCAAATCAGGTTGCAACTTGCAACAAAATTTTTAGGGTCTCACATAAATGCTTTATTCTCAACAATGGCAAAGAAATCGAGAAAAATTTGAAAACGAATCTAACGAAGGCATCTTCCTTGGATATTCTATTGTTAGTAAAGCATTTAGAGTCTACAATCTAAAAAGTAAGACTGTAGAGGAATCTATTCATGTAAAATTTGATGAAAATACTAACTCCTTTATGAGGTCAAGTGATTTTGATGATGAGATGGGTAAACTAACAACCTCAATTGAGAAAATAAAAATACAAGACAAGGAAGGAGAACCTTATCAATCAGAAACACAGATGGATGAAGAAGAAACAGAAAATGAACCATCCATCATTGAGGTAAATAATGAAGATAATGATAGTTTTCCCAAAGATTGGAGATTTATGCATGATCACCCTAAAAGTTAGATAATTGGTGATTTATATGACAAAGTTAGAACTAGATCTTCATATCACCAAGTATATGGCAATTTTGCTTTTATTTCACAAATAGAACCAACTTGCATAAAATAAGCTTTAGAAGATGAAAACTAAATTTCAGCTATGCAAGAAGAATTAGACCTATTTGAAAGAAATAATGTGTACTATTGTTCCAAGACCAACTCATCAATTTGCTATAGGAACTAAATGGGTATTTAGGAATAAATTAGATGAATCTGAAATTGCAGTAAGAAATAAAGTAAGATTAGTAGCAAAAGGGTACTGTTAGGAGAAAGGCATTAATTTTGAAGAATCATATGCTCCTATTGCAACGATTGAAGCCATTAAAATGCTTCTTGCATTTACATCCTTTATGAATTTCAAGTTATATCAGATGGATGTCAATAGTGTATTTCTAAATGGATTCATTAATGAAGAGGTCTATGTATAACAACCACCTAGGTTTGAAGATCCTCATAACCCAGAAAGTGTATTCAAACTTAGGAAAGGCCTTTATGGTTTAAAATAGGCTCCTAGAGCTTGGTATAAAAGGCTAAGCAAATTTCTCATTGAGAAAGGCTTTTCAAAAGGCAAAGTTGATACTACTCTCTTCATTAAGCATGTAACAAAGGATATTCTTATAGTTCAAGTATATGTTGATGATATAGTATTTGGTGCAACTAATGAAAATCTTTGCGAGGAATTTCTAAGATAATATAGGGAGAATTTGAAATGAGCTTGATGTGTGAACTCAACTTCTTCTTGGGACTGCAAATTAAGCAAATGAAAGAAGAAATTTTCATTCACCAAGGCAAATATACAAAAGAACTGCTAAAGAAATTCAACATTGAAGATGGAAGAAGGTATGGGACTCTAATGAGCACTTCAATAAAAATGGACAAAGATGAAAGAGTTAAATCTATTTGTCAAAAACTTTACAAAAACATGATAGGATCTCTGCTATATTTAACTGCTAGTAAACCTAACATAATGTTTAGTGTATGCATGTGTGCTAGATTCCAATCAGAACCAAAAGTGTCACATCATATTGCTATAAAAAGAATATTTAGATATCTTTTAGATATACCTAATCTTGGATTATGGTATCCAAAAGGTTTAGATTTTAATTTAATAGGTTACTCAGATGCAGATTTTGCTAGATATAAAGTAGATAGAAAGAGTACCTCAGGATCTTGTTAATTTTTGGGAAGCATGATCATTTCATGGTTTTCTAAGAAACAAATGTTAGTTGCATTATCAACTACTGAAGCTGAATATGTAGCAGCAGGTAGTTGTTGTGCATAGATCCTATGGATGAAACAACAACTAAAAGACTTTGGCCTTAACTTTATTGATATACCTATTAGATGGGACAATACTAGTGCTATAGATCTGATCAAGAATCCAGTTCTACATTCCAAAACTAAACATATAGAAATTAGGCATCATTTTATTAGGGACTATGTTCAAAATCATGACATTAGCTTAGAATTTATCCCAATAGAAAATCAACTAGTAGATATCTTCACGAAAGATTCAATATGATAAGAAGAGAATTAGACATACTATATCTAAGTGCATAAAATGCATAATTAATTAAAATAAAATATTCATAATAATATCTTTATTACAACAAAAAAAATTATTCAACTAATCAGCAAGAACATCTACTACAACTTCTAGCTCCTCAATACATTGATTAGCCTCTGCCAATTCTTCGTTAAGCTTCTTCATGTGCTCCATTGCCTTATCATATGTTGCACATCCCTTTCTCAGAAGATGATTAACATTTTGGTTGGATCCTCTAGCATAAACTAGCTTCTCCTTCAACTGTTTTATTTGCTCCTTCAGAAAATGTACTCTAATGGACTCCTCTGATTGATCATTCTCTCTTTTGTAGTGAACTTGATTTGTAAAAAACCTTGATGATGCTATATTTATTTTCTGAAATTTTATTTATGCTTCTATCTATATAAAACATAAAATAAAAAGTTCATAAATGCATATTCATTCATCTACCTTGGTAATAATACTATTTAGTGGGTCAAAAGGATAGTTAATGAGAACACTAAAAACCATAATCCAAATTACAAGGTTCAAAGTTAAGTTAGATTTTGGACTTTAGAATTTCTAAAGCCTTAAATAAAAATCTCAAAAACCTCATTAAAAGTCTCCGAAGGCCCAAACTAAAGTATTCGAAGAACAATAAACTTCTCTGAAGCAACGCTATGGAATATCCAAAACCTCAAATCAAACATTTTTATCCGAAGGATCCCTTTTAGAATTTGTATCATTAGTTTTTCGGAGATCACGTATCCGAAATTCAAAATCAATCTTCTCCGAAAGCCCTTTCAAATGTCCAAAGCCAAAACATATTAGTGTTTTGGAAACCTTTTTTTTAAATCAAATCTGAAGTGGAGAAATCATTAAAACTTCTCCGAAAAACCTAAACCCTCTTCTCTGAACCCCATAAATCTCTCCTTCAGAGAAGATGGTCCATCTTACTATTTCTTTCAAATCTCATTCTCATTTCACTCATTCCACCTTTTTGCCTTACCAGAGAATTCCATTTTTCTCTTCAAAAACCTAGAGCCCTCTATAGAAATGGTAAAAACAAAAGGTGCAGAAAGCAAGAGAAAGGAAAGGAAAAACTCTCCACCATAGAGGGCAACCAAGAAGGCAAGGCAAGAATCTGATACTATAGAGGTAATCTTCCAAAATAGTTCATCTAATTATTCTAGGTTCTCAGAAAAATATGAGGAGAGAAGAATAATCAAAGGGAAGATTTTACTTTTTAGAGCATTTGAAATACAATTTGAAGTATCAAAATGGTTGAAATATCAAGGTTGAGATGCCTATGTCAGTAACAGAGATAGCTTATATCTAAGACTCATGAGGACTTTAATCTTAATCTCAACATAAGAACAGAAAGATTATGAATTGGAGACACAAAAATAGAGTTATCTCAAGAAAGTTTAAGGAATTGTTTCAATCTCCCTAAAGAAGAAGAGGAGATTGTATGGCCTTCAAGGGCAATGATATTTTTAGACTTAGCTGAAACTGAGATAGATGAGAAAAAAATTATTTGCCTGCTAATCACTTGAATGCAAACCTCAGGCTAGCATACCTCATTGTTATGGACTATGTATACCCCAAAAGACAAGTAGTAAGGGATATATCTGGAAAGGATGCTAGAATCATGTGGGCATTAAAGAATAGAAGAAAGTTAAATTTGGCCAGACTGATGATAGATCATATCCACTTTATCAAGAGCACCACAAGGTTTCCTTTGCTTTATGATGTGGTTTTGACCAAGTTGATCAAGGAAGTACGAGTTAATCTCTCCAATGAAGAAAAAGATCTTCCAAGAAAAACTGACAGATTGGATGAGCAAGCTTTAAAAAGGATGCGCTTTTAGCATACTGCACAAGGTTGGATCACTAAAAGACCAAGAAGAGCAACTCAATTAAAACGATCCAGACTTGATGAAAGTCTAGAGAGAAG
This sequence comes from Pouteria campechiana, assembly GCA_036873735.1. Taxonomy (NCBI): domain Eukaryota; kingdom Viridiplantae; phylum Streptophyta; class Magnoliopsida; order Ericales; family Sapotaceae; genus Pouteria; species Pouteria campechiana. Next base: position 50,400 of record JAYJMB010005219.1, on the reverse strand, counting down.
AGATACTACAAAATAGGCTATTGAGCCAAGACAAAAAACCCCCTTTCATGAAGAAGAAGAAAGAAATTAAAGACAAGAGTTCATCAATTCACCAGTAGGAAGAATGGAAGAGTTCTCTAGCAAAGAAGAACCAAGAGAAGCTAAGAGAATAGAAGATGTTCCAAGAGAGGAACAAAGAGTTGATATAGAAGATATTGTGCAAGAAATTTTGAGAGAAAGTGCACATAGAGATACCGCAGTAGTAGAAGTACCATCTTACACCCCTATCAAATCCCATTCACCCATCAGACCATCTCACACTTATCAACCATCTACCTCATCCATTCCCACTTCCCAGCCTATGTTAAAGGATCTAGAAGACAGAATAACCATGATAGAATACTTCATGCAAACCTTAGCTCTCCAAATGAATAAAACAAATAGTGTTCTTTTAACTGTCATGTCTTCCATGATTCTTAGAGCCGATAGGATTGATCAAAGGCTTGATAGGCTTGAACAGAGACTTGATTCTCTTTAAGCCCTGGCAGAATCATTTCAAGGTCAAACCCACCATTTCCACTTTACTCCACCTCAAACCCATTTCACTCCTCCTCCAACTCACTTTTCATCACCTCCACACCATTTCTCTCCATCAGGACCCAACTCACCAATAACAGTAATGTCTTCACCTTCACCTCCTCATCCATCATCAATCTCTATCATTCAAGAGGTTGCATAACCCATGAGTCAACCTTCTAACATGACTTCTATCATCCCTTACATTCCCCTTTCATAGGAACAAATTTCTCCACCATCACCACGTCCATCAGTTTCAACCTCAGAAAATAATACTCACCCTCCCTTAAATGAGTATTATATCTAGATTCCAACCCAATTCTACAATCCCAATAATTTCTAGATGACATTTATCAAATCAAGAGATATAATACCTGAAAGAATTGAGAACATTCCACCTGAGTGGGACAACCCTCTTAACAATCCACCAAACTTCAAACCTCCTCCGGACTGCATGTATCCTCCCTCTCCACCACAAAAGCCACCTTAAAGTAAACCAATTGATAATAATACTAATGTTATTCTTCATCTATCTAGTCCAATCACGATGACTTTTTAAGAGTTCAAAGCTAGATTAGAACTCAGTCTTGAAGTTGTCAAAATGTTTGCTTCTCAAAACATTGTCATTCCCAAACAAGAATTACCATTTCCAAAACTTGAAGATCCTAACCTTCTTCATAGGATTCTCCTTCTTTCAAATCCTCCATTCACTCTAAAGAACCACAAAATTCAAATTCTTGATAGACAGTCAATTATTTAGAATTACTCTGAGAAACTTCTATAAATGCTTTCAATGTCAAAACCCATTAGAAAAGAGTTTTCATCTCCATTAGGTCCTCACAAATTCTTTATTCTCACTAAGGAGGAATTCACTTTATACAAAAATGCCAACCTAGAGGCCATTGTTGATAATTCGCCTCTCCCATATCTTCAAATAGATGATCCTTCTCTCCAAAACAGGATAAGGTAGATATAGTCTTCACTAGGATGGCAATGTCTTCCACCTTCTTCACCTACTTTAAAAGCCAAAAATTTCAGTAAATCACCTCCTTCCACTACCAAAATCAAAAAGCCACTGCTATCCCAAAACTAAAATCAAAATCAGTTCCCAAAGCAAAACCATCACCTTCTTCCTCATAGCCATACACTTCCAAAGCAAAGAGGAAAGCAAGAATTACACCTTCTAAGAAACACAAGAAGGCTCCTTTTGAGAGAATTACATTGTACCATGAGGAGTATAGAGTTCGGTTGAATGCAAATACAAACACTCTCGTGAAAGGGCTTCCTCGAGTCTTTCCTAAGCTGTTGGATCCAAAATATCTAGAAAGAATTGACATCATCTATGTTCATAGCTGTGGACCCATTGCATACACACATGAACCTCTTATAAGAGTTCCATAGGATCCATTTTTTATCCTCCCTCCTCCACCATAAAGGGCTAGAACATTCAAGCCCTCTCCCGAACTATCTTCTTCGGAATCCCAACCATCCTCTTCTAAACCTAAGCCACCTCGTCCACATCTCAAAGATGTCTTTCTCAAGACATATAAGAGAAAACCAAAACCACCAAAATAAACTTACTACATTTCATATTTTATTCTCTATAATGTAATTTTTTATTGATGTACCTACATTGTATCGATATTTTTTTTCTCAAGGTAAAATTCCATATCCATATGTATTTCTTTTCTGTCACATACTGCTACTTGTTTCCACCTCTTTGATTATAACAAAAAGGGGGAGAAAATATGTGATATAAAACTTAAAAGGAAAAAAATGTGATAATGTGATACAAAATGATATGTGCATAGTAAACGAATGAAATTTCTATGTTGCATAGTAAAAATAATATGCATCAATTCAAAGGGAGAAACTCTGAATTTAGCCAATTGAAATTTTTTTGAAATATCTACAAAATAAGTTGCATTAAATCTATGTTAGACAAGTTTTGAAAGGTACATCACTCACTGTTTTGTCATCATCAAAAAGGGGGAGAATGTTGAACTATGTTATCTAGCTTGATTTTGATGATGAACATTCTTAACCAAGTATGTTTTGATGATGAGCAAAAGCATGAGTGAAACATTAAGGTACTAACAATTTATTTTTAAGAATGTTGCAAAAAGTTTAAATCATTCAACTTGAGAATAATCTTTATGATGACAAAAGGAAGATATGAAGTAAATGTTCTTTCAAAATTAAGTTTATAAATATCACATACACTTAATTCAAGAAAACAAAAATTATCAAAGCCTTGAAGACAAGCTTCAAAATAAACAACAACCATTTTGGAGAAAATTGGAGCACTTTGGAGTAGGTACAACATGTTTTGGAGCAGATTGCATTGCTTTGGGAAATGCCTCAACGATCTTTAGACAAATGGTTGAAGCTTCAGAAACTAACATGGTATGGTTCGAAATTGTCTCAACGGACTTCATAGATAACTTAATGATCTTTGAAGATGGCTCAACAAGCTTTGGACAAGTCACAATGCAACTTTGAAGTGGTTACAGATCACTTCAGAAAGAATGCAGAGAAGCTTCATAGATAATTAGCAAGCTTCAAAGTTTTTCTCAAAGCTTCAGAAATCTTGCAAATGTGCTTTGGAGAAAGTTGAAGAGCTTTGGAGAAGTTATGAATGTTTTGGAGATGTCTCTATACACTTTGGAAACAACTAGACAAGTTTCGGAAACAATCAGCAATGCTTGGGAGTAAACCAACACGCTTTGGAGAACCTGAAACTAAGGTTCAGAAAAGATTCAGACAATCTTCGGAGAATTTAACCATGCTTTGGAGATGTTAAGCCATGTTTTGAAGATATTGCTCAAGCTTTAGAAATGTTTATAGAAGGCTTCAGATTACTTTTCCGAAGGCAATATAAGTTAAGAAAATCTAAACTTCTCTCAACAAGTGACTAACGCAACTAAGAAGGATTACTATCACTTTGGAAAATCTAAAGAAAATAAGTCAGATTATCCAAAATTAGTCAAGGCACAGCATGTTTACTCGTCTCTTCAGAACACTTGATATAAAAAGTGAATGTTTAGGAAAAGTCAGTGATAGAAGTAACAGACCAACACCAGAGGGCAACAAAGTTAGACATCAGACAAAAGATAAGGTAAAGAAAAATATTTTTGAATGTTTGAATGTCTACCAAGATTAGTAATAGAACAATCTCTCTCAACTTATAAAATAGAGATTTGGAAGTAGAAGAAAATAACCCGATTGAATATTTTTTGAACTTTTTTGATCACATGAAGAGCATTCAAAATCTTCCTCCAAAAGTTCAACTCCAACAGATACAACTCAGCCATAGCTATCAAAGTTTAAATCTCTACTCGATCAAGGAGTTTGAATCTTATACTCTTACTATTTAATCTTTCACTTAAAATTCTGAGTTGACGTACAAATCTACCTAAGTAAGAGGCATTAATCTTTACACTTTATTTTAGTGTTTAGCAACACAAGCAGAGTGCTTGGTGTTTATGTATAAAGATAAGCAAGTAGGGAACTTGTTGAAAAGGTGTAAGTTTGTTAGTGAGCTTTGGAAAAGCAACAGGTTGAGAAAGTTTCTGGTTAGCTTGGAAAACCAGTAAGTTAGTTGGTGAGCTTGTTGTGAAACTAACATGCATTTGATTAGGTTAATCAAAGTATTAGTGGAACCTGAGCTTAGTAAAGAAGACTGACTTAGAGAAGTGGAGTAGGAACCTAGAAAGGGCTAAACCACTATAAAAATCTTGTGTTGTTTATTGTACAATTTGTTTTATTTATTCTTTCAGCATCATAATTATCTAATTTGGGTAAAAAGTTTCAAAAGCTCAATTTACTCCCCCTCTTGAGCTACCATTGCATAAGGGACCAACATCAAGCTCATCTCGAATTCTCCTTGCATTATCTGAGAAAATTCTTGATAAATATTTTCATTAGTAGCTCTAAATACAATATCATCAACATAAATATGTACAATAAGAATATCGTTCATAGCATTCTTAATGAAAAGTGTGGTGTCTACTTTACCCTTTGAGAATCCTTTCTCAATTATAAACCTACTTGGCCTCTCATACCATGCTCTAGGAGCTTGCTTCAATCCATAGAGGGATTTCTTGAGTTTGAAGACATGGTTAAGATTATGAGGGTCTTCAAACACAGGGGGTTGTTCCACATAAACCTTTTCATTAATGAAACCATTCAAAAATGTAGATTTTACATTCATCTGGCAAAGTTTAAAATTCATATAAGATGCAAATGACAACAACATTCTAATGACTTCTATCCTAGCAATAGGGGTGTATGACTCTTCAAAATCTATCCCTTCTTCTTGACAATACCCCTTTGCTATTAATCTTGCCTTGTTCCACACTACTAAACTAGATTCATCAAGTTTGTTCCTAAAGACCCTTTTGGTTCCTATAAGAGCTTGATGGTTAGGTCTTGGAACTAAGGTCCACACATCATTTCTCTTAAATTTGTCCAATTCTTCTTGTATAACTAAAATCCAATTCTCATCTTCTAACGCATGGTCTATGCAAGTTGGCTTTATTTGAGAGATAAAGGCAAATTTACCACATATTTAGTTATAAGATGATCTAGTCCTATTAAACACATCACCAATTACTTGGTTACAGGATGAGCATGCATGGATGTCCTTTTGATCCCATGTAATAGACAGCTCAATAGGGGAGGGGTGAATCAAGTATATAAAAATTTTGGCCAAATAAAAATTAGTGAGCTAAGCAGAAGTTATCATGCAGCATGTATGCAATTTTCATATCTATTTGTTTGGTCACAGTGGCTACTTCACTTTCAAATTCAACTTCTCTTAGTTTACTTATTTCATATAAGTAATTATGTGTGTAGTGATGTATGAGATGTGATGATAAGACAACTATATGCAAAGTAAAATAATCAAGCAGACAAAATACACAACAATTTTTATAGTGGTTCGGCAACTCGGTCCCTACATCCACTCTTCCAAGAACACGCACTCATTGTTCCTTAGGTTCTACTATATCCTATATAATGGAAATACACTAGTGCTCCTAGCACTCTTCTAGATTCCAACTCTAGGGGGTGTACATAGTGTTTCCAACATTTTTTTGGATTCCAGCTTCAGGGGGCATAAACATAGTGCTCCCAACACTCTTCTGGTTTCACGAGCTCACTAGGAAACTCATTTGTTTCTAAGATCACTAGCAAACTTGTTGGTTTTCTAGAGCTCACCAATAACTCATATAATGTGATTTTCTTAAGCTCACCAACAACTCATACAATATGGTTTTCTTGAGCTCACCACCAACTCAGAATTAACAACACTCATTTTGCACATTAAATTGCCTCTTTTACTAGGCTAATTTGTAGATAGTTTAAGCACATATAAAATGATATCTCATTGAAGCTTATTAGATATCAATACTCCAAATGTATGATTAAGATAGAACTTTTAGGCTTATTATCTATTAGCTTAGTGGAGATTGATTATCTAGGAGGAAGCATAGTCTGATTGAGAGATGTTACTTGTTCAAGCTCTGTTCTTATTTTTCTCTTAGCTTTCTCAACCTTCATTGAAACTATGCTACCTTTATATTGCTTTAGAAAATTTTTCCCATTGGAGGTAGCTAGCTTTCTTTGAATATCGAAGACCATTTTGAATTTTTCCTCATTGAAAAGCTATCTTCTTGATAAACTCATTTTTATCTAGAAAGCCTGTAGTGCTGTCCTTGAAGAAGATGCCTTTCTAGTTTTAGCAAACACTGGATAAAGACTTTTTTGCTTAACTAACTCTTTCATTATTTTGGAAAAATGCCCATTAAGAGGGAAACAACCTCTAAAAGTTTCAACCTTTCTCAGAGTGAAGACTGCTTTCCTTTGAATTTCTTTCCTTCTTTAGCTAAGCTCGATTTATCCAATTTGTTTCATAGAGTATTTTGAATGAAAGTTTGACCAGAGGTTATAGTCAACAATATTTGGTACAAGTAGCTTCTACTTGTCATGATATGCCATAGAGATTCAGCCAATGTTTTTCTAAGGAGTTTGTCCAACAAGTGCTAGATGATCTCTTTAAGTAACAGACAAATTGGCTCTGAGTAGATCTGCATGATATACAACTTCATCTTTGTAAATTTATTAGAGACCATTGCAGCATTTTATTTTATCTTCTAGATTGTCTATTGTAAGTGACAGATGAAGTATAGAAGCACGGATGAAGTTCTTCTCTTTACTGCTCATCAGATGAAGTTCTTTTACTAGATAAAGTTTCCTTTCACCAGATGAAGCTGCTTTGTCTGTTGTAAGTAGCAGATGACTCTTGTTGGAATGGACAAAAGCTTCTTCATAACAAATGAAATTTCTTTCTCTCGACAGAGTTTTCTTTCACTAGTCGAGGTAGCTTTGTCTATTGGTTTATTTGTTGTAAGTAATAGATGAATCTTATTAGCATGGGCAAGGCTCCTTCTTAGTAGATGAAATGACTTTGTCTATTATTTGTCTATAGAAATCTGCAAATGAAGTTGTAGGCTGCAGACAAAGTCTTCCAAATGGTTCATATGTTGGTTTGTCTATCGTAAGTGATAGATGAAGTTATGACATACAGACGAATCTTCTTTCTAGTTGTTTATATGATGGGTTATCTATTAGAAGTAACAGATGAATCATTGAGACATAGATGACTCATTTCTTTAGTGGTTGTCTAATGGTTTGTCTGTTGCAAGTGGCAGATGAACTTGTAGATGAAGACGGAAAACAAGGTTATTCTTTTGTAGCTGGTGTGCCACTTCTACTTTGTCTTCTATGTCTTCGATAAAAGATTGTAGATAGGTTCCTTGCTATTATTCAATTTTAGATAGACTTTATATGAGAGACAAATGCTTGAGTAATTTGATTTCATTTTAGCTCTTCATTTGTTTGAGTTTAATTCAATTTCATCTCTGCTTCTGCAAATTGAATTTGTCTTTGTGTCTTGAACAAGTGTTGATTATAATCAGTTTATCTAACTTGTTCGTGGAACAATTTGTCTGAATCTTTCTTCAATAGATGCTCTCAAATACTGACGTTATCTATAGAAGATTTATCTATTCACTCATTAACGCTTGAATGTCATAGCTATAGATACTCTTTATAGCTTCTTTTTGATGCTTCAATGTTATTCTTTCTGAGAATTCTTGTCTTCTTTTCGTCAGTGGATTTTGCTTGCTAATGTATTCTCTATATATGTTGTCCACTATATTTAAATTATTTTTTATATAGTTATATTTATTTTGCAATGCTTAGGAATACAATTGTCAGTACCATAAATGTTCACTCATATGTTGTTACTCATCATCAAAACTTGGTTATTTACCATATGCACCATTTTGTTCAATATCTCTAATCTCTAGGAAGAGAAGAATTACCTCCCTCATTTACCTCAGATGTAGACAATTCAAATAATTTATCTGTTGCATCCCCTGTTGTTTCTGTTCATGGGGTGTATATATATTTGTCTTACATGTTCAGTTTTCTCCACACTTGCTATAAGTCTATCTGCTTCATCATCAATTCACTTAGACTCTTCGAACAATTAGTAGATTTATCAAACTTTACATGAAAAGACTGTTCTACAGCTCTACTATTCAAGTTATAAACTCTAAATGCTTTGCTAACAATGGAATAGCCAATGAATATCCCTTCATCACATTTGCTATCAAATTTTTCAAGATTTCCTTTTCCATTGTTAAGAATGAAATAATTTTAGCTAAAAGTATGGAAAAATGAAATGTTAGGCTTCTTGCCATAATACAACTCGAATGGAGTTTTGTTGAGTATTGACCTAGTATGAATTCTATTGATAATAAAATAAGTAGTATTCATAGCTTCAATCCAAAAATATTGTGGCAGATTGTACTCACTTAACATGATCCTTGCCATCTCTTGCAAGGATCTATTCCTCCTCTCAGCCACTCCATTCTTTTGAGGTGTTCTTAGTGCTAAGAATATTTGAAAGATGTTATTGTTTTCACAGTAGGCTATGAACTTATGGTTTTTAAACTCTCCACGATGATCACTCCTAATAGCAACAATACGAGAGCTTTGTTTATGCTACACATACTTGGAAAATATCTCAAGAATGAAAAAGCCTCATCTTTTGATACATTAAACCATATCCAGGTATATCTATTATAGTCACCAATAATAACATATGAGTAATATTTTCCTTTAAGACTCCAAGTTCTTGTTTGTCCCACTAAGTCCTTATGTAGCAACTGAAGAGGTTTGGTTGTGTGCACTTCTTTGTTTAATTTACAAGGCTCTTTTACTTGCTTTCCTCTCATACAAGCATCACACAACTGTCCTAGTCACAATTCAGTTTAGGAAAGATAACCGACAAGCTCATAATATATCATATTTTTTATATCTAAATTCACATGTTTAAGATCTTCTTTTGATATTTTTTAGTGAATATTTCACTTAAAAAAGTTTGTTTTGTTGTAGACATAAAAATTTGTAAAATGAAACTAAAGATTACAAAAGATGTTATTTTGAAGCAATCTATGGGACTGATGGAAGCATATTTGTGAAATGTGTTTGACATAAAAGTTTTACCCTTTGTTCTTAGCTTTCTAATGCATCAAGAATCACGTGATTATGAATTTATATGAGAATGTTATGGCCAAAATAGTGCAATTGCCTGTAGAGCTTCACGTTCGTCTACTCCTTCATCTGAAAGAAGGCGTCACTCTGAAGTCTCACAACTCATATAATATAGATGATTTAGAAAAAGTACTTAATATAAAAGTTGTAGCCCATGAAATTACCCCATGAAATTATCTATCCAATGCAAAAATAATGGAGTAATTCAAAGTTTATATGAGGAAGTTATTATTAAAATAGTGGTACTCTCTCCAGAAAACTCTGAAATATCAATTTCGGAGGCAAAAAAAAAGGTGATATTTTGAGCTCATACGACTCAAGATACAATTAGAATCAAGAAATGTGATTAACATGAAAGTTGTAGATCTTGAAATTATCTATCTAACCAAATACAAAATTTCTCAATTTAGAGTTCATATAAGAAATTTATGATAATTCTACTAAAACTACTTTTAGAACATCAAAACTCTGAAGCAGACTTGGTGACTCCAAAGTTCACTTCAGTGACTCCGAAGCAACATTTATTGACTCTAAAGTTCACTTGCGTGACTCCGAAGCAGGTATTCAAATTTGTAGCTTGATCTTCATGCCTCGAGAGTAGTCTAACATGAAACAAAGTTTGAAATCAAAGCTTGGAAATTAAAGTGCACAAATTTAGTTGTTTTTCCACGCGTTAGATGTTGTTGTCCATACTATGATTAGTAATATATTTTTTTAGCGATGGGGGTTCCACAAGGATCAACACTAGAAATTATACATTAGTGAATTTTTAAAAGTTTTTGGAATGCATAAACTATTGAAATATTCAAAAGGGATCTTTTGAAAATCAATTGCGCAACATCTATTGCTGGAAATCATATGAAAACAACCTTTCTGGATGAAAAGGACAGTTATTTTTAGAAGAGGATTTTTGTTCATAAAGGAGTTGCAATTCATGGAGGAGTGTTACTATAATCATGTTGTCTGGGTTATTTAAGAAGACATCTAGGGATGGATCAAAGGATGGAATAGAGTGGAGCACACACAGAGAGTTGGACGAGGAGACAAGCTTAGAGCAAGAAGATTATTAAAGAAAGTCATAAAACCACTGCAACTTGAACATTCTATTTTCTTTCTAGTTCATCTTTTGTTTTTGAATCAACATTCAAGTTTGGATTATGATGACGTTTATCAATTACTTAATTGGTTTTAATTCAAATATGATGTTCTAAATTTCTATTATGTAGGATTAAAAGGATCCTAGCAATGAAGCTTGTATTGATGTTTCATTTTTGAGTTAAATTATCTTCTTCCTCATTATTTCTTCTTTTCTAAGCTTAATGCAAGTATGTGCTTAGCTACCATATGCATGAACTGAGATTCTTAATTTATAGTCGAGAGAGGTGAATTATTAATAGACTCTTGAATTGAGGAATATATGATGTAATGAAGTCTAGAGATAGCTATTGTACATGTATAATCCATATAAATATGACCTTGTGAGCACATATATTACACTTGGATGCTTAAGCTAAATGGGTTTATTAATTTGGATTTGCATGGAGAAATAGTAAATCACTTTAATAGGCACAACTATCATAACACTTGAGAAAGGGTGGTAGATATTTTAGTGCATATAATTGACAATGAGAGAAATGATGATTTACTCAATGCAATTCATCAATACATGTGGATTTGCTAGGTGAATTTGAATTCCTAGATATTTTATCCATTGCTATTTTTTCTTTTGCTCTTACAATTTGTCAACTTCATTGCTTTTTCAGATTTAGTTATTATATCATCTACTGAAATTCATTTAATCAAATATTACTGATTCGATATAGGTTTGATACTTAGTGTGTAACAACCTACTTCCTTGTAGAAACGATACTCAACTCACCTCATCTTTATTACTTGTGATTGTAGATACTTGCATGAAAGCCAACAAGTTTTTGGTGCCATTGCTGAGAATGATCCTACAAAAGAAGACTGAGAGAACAATGAATTATGACCAATAAGTGGAAGAAGCAGGTGTAGCAAGAGAAGCTATAGCTGAAAATCTATGCAGGCTTTTGAGTGATGATGCTTCTCCAATTGTTCAGGGACAAACATCATGCATAAGAAGACCAACAGTCCAAGCAAAGAATTTTGAGATTAAGCCATCTCTTATTTATATACTTTAGCAATCTATGCAATTCAGTGGACTTCAAAGCAATGATCCAAATAGCCACTTAGAAGCTTTTCTTGAAATCTATGATATAATTAAATATAATGGAGTTTCTAATGATGTAATCAAGTTGAGATTATTTCCATTTTTTCTTAAGGACAAAGCTAAAAGTCAGGTTTCTTCTCTTCCTGCAGGCTTAATTACAACTTGGGATGCAATGGCACAGAAATTCCTAAGAAAGTTTTTTCCTCCTTCAAAATCTGCTAAGATGCGTAATGATATCACAACTTTCATGCAGATAGATAATGAGATAATGAGTCATTATATCAGGCATGGGAAAGATTCAAAGACTTGCTGAGGAGATGCCTGCATCATGGACTACCCATATGGATGCAAGTGCAAACGTTTTACAATGGAACTAGTCTAAAATTTTGTTCTATGATTGATGCAGCTACTGGAGGATCCTTGAATAATAAAATACCAAAAGAAGCTTATAAACTATTGGAGGAGATGGCATCTAATAGCTATCAGTGGCCTACTAAGAGGTTACTAATAAGAAGACCAATGCGAGTGCATGAAGTGGACGATTTCATTGCACTCACTACACAGTTTGAAGCATTGAATAGGAAAATAGACAATATGAATGCTTCAGTAATGAAAATTTAGAAAGTGACTTGTGATTTCCATGGTGGAGGACGTGTTAGCATGGACTATCAGGTAGGTAACACTTTTGCACAATCTAGTGAGAATGCTAACATTGTTAGTAATTTCAATAGGTCATAAAACAATCCATATAGCAACACTTATAATCTATGGTGGCAAAATTATCCAAATTTCTCATAAAATAATCAGAATGTAGTAAAGCCACCACCAAGATTCAAGCAACCAAAGGAGAAAAATCTAATCTAGACAAGATGGTCAACAAACTAGCAAATAACACTCAAAATTTCATGAGCAACACTCAAGAATTCATGCATAACATAGACATGAGGTTTCAAAACCAAGAGGCCTCAATGAAGAATTTGGAGATGCAAGTAGGACAACTAGCAAATATGTTATCAGAAAGACAAAGAGGTTCTTTGCCTAGCAATACAGAGAAAAATCCAATTGAAAAGGTAAAAGTTGTAACGCTGAGAAGTGGGAAGTAAGTGGGAGAGGAAGATGTTCAACAAGAGACTCCCTAAGAAAAATAAGAAGTAATTGAACAACCACAAAATGCGGCTAAGAGTAAAATGTTTCTAGAAAATCTCAAGCCTTATGTGCCTCCAATTCCTTAACCTTAAAGACTTCAACAACATAAGATTGACAAGCAGTTTTCTAAATTTCTGGATGTATTTACAAAACTACATATTAACATCCCTTTTGCAAATGTCTTAGCACTAATGCCTAGCTATGCAAAAATTTTTAAGGAGATCTTGGCAAATAAAAGGAAGTTGGAGAATTATGAAATTGTTAAATTGAATGAAGAATGTTCAGCCATCCTGCAAAACAAACTATCACAAAAGATGAAAGATCCATGGAGTTTCACTATTCCTTGCACTATTAGTGATTCATATTTTGAAAGGGCATTGTGTGATTTGGTTGTAAGTATTAACTTAATACCTTTCTTTGTTTTCAAAAAATTAGGATTGTGAGAGGTCAATACAATTACAATATCACTTCAACTTGCTAATCCTTCAATCAAACATCCAAGGGGTATTGTGTAAGACATGTTGGTAAAGGTTGATAAGTTTATTTTCCCCGCTAGTTTCATAGTTTTGGATATGGAAGAAGATAGGGAGGTACCACTTATCTTGGGTAGACCCTTCCTAGTAATAGGAAGAACTCTTATTAATGTTCAACAAGGAAAATTAATTCTTACAGTTCAAAATGATCAAGTCACCTTCAATGTCTTTGAAGTAATGAAATATCCTTTGAATGTCAATTCTTGTTTTGCAGTTGAATCCATTGACAAGTTGGTAAACAAAATTTTTCAGGAAAGTGTTGTTGAAGATCCACTTGAAGCATGCTTAACTCAACCAAGCAGTAGAGAAATTGAGAGAGAGAATGTAAAGGATTGTGAAAATTTTATGGAGGCAAACCCACCCTACTCAAAGCAATAATGACTAAGAGTTGAGGAACTAGGACAAATCAGTAAAAAGCTTAAGTCATCTATAGAAGAACCTCCTATTATCGAACTCAAAACTTTACCTTCTCATTTAAAATATGCTTACTTAGATAAAGTTTCTTCTCTACCAGTGATTATTTCTTCTTCTTCGATAGATATAATGGAGGAGAAACTACTAAGAGTATTGAGAGAGTATAAGGGTGCAATTGGATGAAAAATTGCAGACATTAAAGGAATCAACCCTTCACTTTGCTTGCATAAAATTCTAATAGAGGAGCAACAACATCCAACATCAAAAGCATTTGAACCCAAAGATACAAGAAGTGGTGAAAGCAGAAGTGATCAAGCTACTTGATGCAGGAATCATCTATCATATTTCTGACAGTTCATGAGTGAGCCCTGTGTAAGTTGTACCAAAGAAGGGAGGTTTGACTATTCAAAAAAAATGACAATAATGAATTGATTCCAACTAGAATAGTTACTGGATGGCATGTATGTATTGACTATAGGAAATTGAATGATGCTACTAGAAAATATCACTTTCCTTTACCATTTATTGATTAGATGTTAGAAAGACTTGCAAGATATGAATTCTATTACTTTTTAGATGGTTACTCACGTTACAATCAGATTCTCATTGCACTAGAAGATCAAGAGAAAACCACATTCACTTGTCCATATAGTACTTTTGCTTTTAGGAGAATACCCTTTGGTCTTTGTAATGCACCAGCCACTTTTCAGAAATGTTTGATGACCATTTTTTCTGATATGGTTGAGGAATATATTGAGATTTTCATGGATGATTTTTCTATTTTTGGTTCATCATTTGATTCATGTCTACATAATTTGGCTTTGGTGTTGCAAAGATGTGAGGAGACTAACCTTATTCTGAATTGGGAGAAGTGTCATTTTATGGTGCAGGAAGGGATAGTGTTTGGACACAAGATTTTAGAAAAAGGAATAGAAGTTGATCATGCCAAAGTGGAGGTCATTGAAAAATTGCCTCCAACCAAATCTGTTAAACTTGTTAGAGGTTTTCTTGGACATGCTGGATTTTATAAATGGTTTATCAAAGATTTTTCAAAACTTGCTAAACCTCTATCTAACCTCTTAGTTAAAGATGTGCCATTTAACTTTTCAGATGATTACTTGCAGGCCTTTAATACTTTTAAGGAGAAGTTGATTTTAGCACCAATTATGGTAGTACTAGAGTGGGATATACCTTTTGAGTTAATGTGTGATGTAAGTGATGTTGCCATAGGAGCTGTTTTGGGACAAAGAAAGGGGAGGAAGTTTTGAACAATTTACTATGCTAGTAAGACCTTATCAGGAGCCCAACTGAATTATTCAACAATTGAAAAGGAACTCTTAGCAGTAGTTTTTACTTTTGATAAATTTTATTCTTACTTGATTGGTTCTAAAGTGATTGTTTATTCAGACCATTCAGCTTTGAAATATTTGATTGCAAAGAAAGAAGCAAAGCCTAGATTAATTAGGTTGATTCTCTTGCTGCAGGAATTCAATTTGGAAATCAAGGATAAGAAGGAAACTGAGAATCTAGTTACAGATCACTTGTCCAAAATTCCAACTACAAAAGATGAGGAGACTCCAATTCTTGAAGAATTCTGTGATGAGTATATATTTCATGTTAACTCCATACAAACACCCTTGTTTGCTGATTTTGTGAATTATTTGACAAGTAATGTTTTACCCCTTAGCATGTCACCATTACAGAAGAAAAAATTCTCTTCGAATGTTAAACATTATCTTTGGGAAGAACCTTTTTGTTAAAAATTTGTGCAGGCCAAGTGATAAGGATATGTATACTAAAAGATGAGATGGTAAGTATTCTACAAGATTGTCATGATGGAGAGGCAAATGGGATTTCAATTCCATCAAAACTGCAGCTAAGGTTTTGCAATATGGATTTTGTTGGCCAACATTTTTCAAAGATGCACACACCTGTGTACTTTCATGTGATAGATGTTAGACAATGGAAAATATCTCTAGGAGAAATGAGATGCCTTTAAATAATATTCTTCTTTGTGAATTATTTGATGTTTGGGATATTGATTTCATAGGACTATTGCCTTCTTCCTTTAGTGATAAGTACATTCTGGTAGTAGAAGAGTATGTGTCTAAATGGGTGGAAGCTACAACAATGCCAACAAATATTGCTCGAGTAGTGATCAAATTTTTGAAAAAAAAACATCTTTACCAGATTTGGCACTCCTAGAGCAATTATCAATGATGGGGGAACACATTTTTACAATAAATAGTTTGATGCACTTCTCCATAAACATGGAGTTATGCATAAGATTGCAACCCCTTATCATCCTCAGACTAGTGGACAGGTAGAAGTTTCAAACAGGGAAATTAAAAGAATTTTGGAGAAAACTGTGAATGCCTCTAGGAAAGATTGGTCAGTAAAACTTGATGATGCACTTTGAGCATATAGGAATGCATTCAAAACACTCATTAGGATGTCTCCTTTTAGGCTAGTATTTGGAAAGCCTTGTCATTTACCTGTGGAATTAGAACATAGAGCATATTGGGCACTAAAATTTTTAAATTTTGACAAGCAACTTGTTGGAGAAGAACGATTGCTACAATTGAATGAGCGGATGAACTTCGTAATGAGGCTTATGAGAATGCCAAGATATACAAAGAGCGTACAAAGAAATGACATGATAAGCACATCCTAAGAAGAGAGTTTGAAATTGTTCAAAAAGTATTACTATATAACTCTTGCCTTCGACTGTTTCTTGGTAAGTTATGATTCAGATGGTTAGGTCCTTTCACTGTCACAAGGATATTACCATATGGGACAATTGAAGTTGGTCATGATACCAAGGGAACATTTAAAGTGATGGTCAGCATCTGAAGCCATACTTTGAAGGAAGATTTAACAAGCAGAAGTTCACATTGGACTTGAAAGAATTAGCTTAAAGAAAGAGACAGTCAAGCTGAAGACTATAAATCAAAACTACTTCTTCATCCCTTTGCTTTTAGGATTTTTAGTCTAGCTTAGTTTTCTCTATGTGGACAAATTTTTTTAGTTATAGTTTGATGTTTCTATTGTAGAAGTAAAAACCTGATTTCAGATTGAGCATAGAAGTTTCATGAGTGTAAGGCCCTGAAAATTTTAGATATGTGAGTTTTATTTTTTTATTAATTTTTGCCAGTTTGGCATGAAGTATATTCGAGTATAATTAAATTTTTGAGAAATTTGTCATGAAAAACTTATGGAATTGAGTGGATTATTAATATAAACATGATGATGAGGTAGGGAATTTATCAAAGTGTGTTAAATAAATGATTTAAGTGAAAAGTAAATGAATTTAAAGCGGTGGAACGCTGAAGGTATAAATTTAGAAAAATATTAAATTTTATTATAGAAAAAAAGAAACAATGGATGGAAAATACATATTAATGTGAGAATTATGAGGACATATAATAATCAATTATTTATAGGTGAAGAAAAATCAAAAATTGCATGTGGAAGCTGAAAAATCAAGTTGCCAATAATTTTCAGCAAATTTTAATTAAAATTAAATTTAATTGAGAAATAAAAAATACAATTATGCAAAGATTATATTTAATGGATGGATAATTAATTTGGACATGTGATTTATTAAATTAATGATTTATATGTGTCAAATATGAGGACTAGATAGGATTTTAAAAATCAAAGATAGATGAATGTGTATAGAATTAAGTGGGAGCATGGACTACCAAAGAAAAATTAATGTAAATATCAGCTATACCCATCTCCTTCCAACATCCAAGCACCTCTTCAACATGGGTTTCTCTTCCTCAAGCATCCCAAGCCTTCTAAGTGAGGATTTCAGCCCATTTCGGTTGGGAGAAATTGTAGGGAATGCCTATAAATGGGGTTTACAATCCACTACAAAAATTGAAGAGGGAGTTGCTATGGGTAGGACCCATCAAGCAGATTAGCCAATTCAGGTATGAAGTTTAGGAATTTAAGTTTTGGATCATGGATTAGGAGTTGTTTTAGTGATTAATAAATTAAATTTTGTAGATGGGATTAAACCTAGGAAATTAGGGTTTGCTGGGTTATTTTTAGAATGATTAAGGGTTGTGATTAATGGTATTGTGGCATGATTAATGTTTAATTAAGTTGAGAGAAGGATTAGATTTAATGGAAATGAATTATAGCATGCTGAAAATTTGAACTCAATGGAATGCCCTGCTATCCACTTAGCTATTGGGGTCAGAATTGTTTTGAATTAAACTACGTAATTAAGCCTAATTGCAGGAGGGTAATCACGGCTTATTCAGATCTCTAATAGGGTAGTTAGTAGAGCCAAACAGATGACAATTAGATGATGAATTTAAATGGATAGCTAGTGTGCAATAAACAAAATATTAAATGGGGTAGTTGCCGAATTAAATTTAAATTCCTTACTATATAGGGCTGAAATGGTGGAAGGTGATTAAGGGTGGATTAATGGCTATGTCTCAAGATTAATTAACAGTGAAAATTACAAGACAAGTGAGGTAAGTTGGTGCTTCAAATTTGATTTGATTTGGATAGTGTAAATTCTAATTTTTGGGCATTGAATATTAACGCAATATGACATGTCATATGATGATTTAAATGAGATTTATTTACTTATTTTTATTATGTTTAATTTCTTGAATTAGCATGTATCATTTACATTGAAAACAATGGGAAAAATCAGATGGAATTTGGATGAACAGTGCACTGACAGAATGCCTTATCAAGTACCCCTCTTGAGGTTTATTAAAAACCAATTTAGAGATTTTATTTTAAACATAAAAATATTTATTTAAAATATATATAATTTAATATAAGAATATCAAATTTTGTAAACAAATTACACCGTTTGACCCCTAAAAGAATATAAACATTAAATACCTTGAAAATGAGATGCTAATAGCGTCCCACCCTTTTGAAATTTTGCTTTATTTTTAATCTTCTCACTTTGAATTAATTTAAGATGAAATTTTTACAAAAATTCTATTATATTTTTTTGAATTGACATAAAACATTTTTTGGAAAACATATGTATAATTTTGTCTTAAAGTTTTTCTTTATCTTTTCATATTTTAATTTTAAATTGATCAATTTACATTATTTTGACCTGAAATTGAGATCAAATATTTTCAATATTATTTTTAATCTATGAAAAAATTTTTAGGTCAATTTGATATTTATAAACTAGGAAATAAGAATTATATTTTTGAAAAATTATGTCTATATATTCTATGCTCCTGGGATTGCTGGTAAATTCTGATTTTGGCGCCTAGTTGCCGCAGAGCCTAGTATGGCTCATATGTGTATTTTATGATGGCCGTGAGGCCAACCTATGTCTGCCATGTGGCAAGGAGTGGCCTAGTTAGCCAATGGACAGTTGTGTGGGTAGCCGGCACGGTCGGTTGCCATTGACCTAGATGGCCTGATTGCTATGATTGGCCTGAGTAGCTTGTGTCGGTGTGTTTATGATGAACTGGTACTTTTGTGAGACAATGAGGGTGAGGTGCCACTGGATACAGTACTATGGTTGTATGGGCCTGGCAAGCTTCTTACTAGGAGTGCCAAGATGGACGTGACATGTTGAAGAGTGAAAGGGTAGTGTTCTAATTTGTGTGCCTCTCGGAGAGAAGAGTGTGTGGATGGTTGAGGAGTGTGTGTATGATAGTAGTACAAAAATGAAATTTTGTAAAATGCAATGAGATGCATTGGGTTGAAAAATCTAATTATTATGCTTCAATATATTAATAAAAATTATTTATGTATTTGTATATGTAAATACACAAATACATAAACAATTTTCATGTTTGCTTATGTGATTAGGTGGGGATAGTGATTATCCCCTGAGTGATTTGATAATGCACTTATATGTAAATATATGGATTGATAATTATGTATGTGACTTAGATGAGATTGTAAATATTCCATTTCTTATTGCATGCATTGTGAATATGTCTAAGAATTGGGATTAGTAAAAATCCCAAAATGTTATGATGTTGGCATGTCTTTGATTGTTATATAATATAGCGTTGTGATATTTTATGTTAATGTATAGTTTAGGAGGGGATAAAAGATATTCCCTGCTTATAATTGTTATTGCTATTCTAGTGTACGGATGTCTGAATTAAGGAATCGTAGTTATCTCATGAATGTAAATTGTAATATATACATATATGTTATATATATGTGTGATTTGGGATAAGTGATTATACCAAAGCATATAATTTACATTAGAATGTGTAATTAATGTTATATTCTTCATGTTGTGATATGTTCAGATGTTGTATTGAGTGTGAAAACGTATCTATTTGGAATAGTGCTTGGGATACCTTATGGATCCCTATTTACTTGGATGGATGAGATTTTGTTGATTTTTGTTGAATTATTAGTTGCCACACAGTTTGCTTATGGAGTCTATTTAGACTCACCCTTGTTTTATTTTTCTTAGTTGACAGGTCAAGTCCAGAAGAAGCAAGATTGGTAAGAAAGTATAATAGTTGAATTTGTATTTTTTTGTATGGTAATTGAAAAATTCCCATCTTATGTATATTGTAATTATAATTAATTTATGTCTCATGATGTATAATTGTAATTTATAGCCATATCGATATAATATTGTAGTGTGAGGTGTATGGTGTATTTGGAATGGAAATTGTATGGTGTTGTGGTGGATTGATTGTCATCATGATTCAACCATGGTCTTAGGGGAGCCTATGGAGTTATAAGGATGTTGTGTAGATAACTAAAGAAATATTGGAGTATATAATTTCTTACTTTTATAAATTATAATGGAGAAATGTATCATAATATGTGATGAATGTTTGTACCTAGGTGGACAACCCTATTTTTAAGGGAGACTCTGTCCAATTTTCTATAGGATCAACTCGAAAAAAATATCAAAGCAACCTACTCTAAAAGTGGAAAAATCATGTTATGATCATGTGGATTTATGGTGCAAAATGGAGTAATGGCCCCAAGTAGGTGGGGCATTACAATGAAATTGCAGATCATGCTTCAAGTATCAAAATTGTCAGAAATTTGCAAAGGATGCCAAAAAATTTCAAAAAAAAAGAGGATTGGAATTCACTTCATTTAGGGAAGCCCTTAAACTTAAACTACTTTCATTATTTCACATTGAGGACAATGTTTAATTTAAGTTTGGGGCGTATTTGGGGAGTTACATTCAGATTTACAACTAAGATTTCAGATTTACATTCAGATTTGCATTCAATTTTGGATTTTTTTTTTCAAATTTGGGTATAATTTTTCTCTATGAGCGTCTCTTTTGATAAATTATCTAAAGACATCCAAGAGCAACTGTGTTAAAATGCTAAAATTAAATAGGATGGATTCTTTTTTAATGATCAAGTGACATATGCTGAGTTTTTTATTACCATTGCACATTATTGAGAAAAAAGGATAGGTGCTACCTTGTGATTTACTAATTCTTATGATAAGTCCTTTTCATGACTGATGAAAATTTCAATTAGCACATTTTGTTATGATCATGCAAAGTGTATGTGGATTAGTAATGATGTTGTGAATTTAGTAACATATTTTGGTTGACATAAGCATGCTAGAACTTATTTGATTATTCGTAAAGGTGAAATCCTAGAAAACATGTTTACTTGGAAGTGATTAGGCATTCTTTGATCAGTTTAAGCCTTTCAAGCTAACCTAGTACATTCACTGTCACTAGTGTCCCCATTGAGCTATAATGAAAGAATGGCATATGCAAAGCATGTGAAAGACCACCATTGAATTTTTCTTTCTTTAGCCTCATCATTCAAACCTTTTCAGCCTGAAAAACCATGATTCACCTATTAAGAGACATATTTTAAATACATGATTGCCAAGAGGCACATGAGTACATAAGAAGATAAGTTTGGGGGAGTTAAAGAGAAGAATGCAAAAAGAAGGAAAGAAATCAAAAAGGATTTATCCTTCAATTAGGGGGATCATATCTCCATGAACTCAATAGAAAATAAGTTTGGAGATATGGTAGTAATATAGCCCATAGTTGGGGGGATCACATCCTAATGAAAGTAAAAGAAACTACGTCTAGGGTGTGGTAGTAATACAACTCATAAAATAGGTAAAACCCTAAACAAAAAGTTAAGAGAGTTAATATTCATATAAAATGTAGATATGATCTCTTACTTCATTATCCTTGATCCCTTTTCTTGTTAGCTAAACCTAAGGCCCCATTAGAAGCTTAACAAAGAGCTATTGATCCAAGTGAATAGAGTTTTCTATATTAGTAGAGAGGGATTATGAAAAGCAAGCTTATGGAGTGTTTTGTGAAAATCATGATAATCATTGGTTTGCACATTTTTAATTGAAAAACATGCATGTAACAAGAAATTGACATTGCGGACACATACTTTTTCATTTCATGAAAGGATTGATGAAGCATGGGTTTTATGAGATTACTTGGCAAGTATCTTAAGTGATTTCTAAAATATGTGCACATGTGTAATTTGTCTAGCATGTTACTAATTGTTTAAGAGAGATTTTTTTGACTAATTAATGAGTTCAGTTTATATTTTGCTCAAGGAGGATCAAAAGATAAGTTTGGGATTATTTGATAAGCTCACAATATATCATATTTTTTATATCTAAATTGACATGTTTAAGATCTTCTTTTGATATTTTTCAGTAGATATTTCACTTAACAGAGTTTGTTTTGTTAAAGACATAAAAATATGTAAAATAGAACTAAAGATTACAAAAGATATTAATTTAAAACAATTTCTGAGACTGATAGAAGCACATTTGGAAAATATGTTCAGCATAAAAGTTTTATTCTTTGTTCTTATATTTCCAATGCATCAAGAATCATATGATTCTGAATTTATATGAGAAAGTTATGGCTAAAATAGTGCAACTGTCTATAGAGCTTCACATTCATTTGCTACTTCATCTGAAAGAAGGCGTCACTCTAAAGTCTCACAACTCATATAATATGGATGATTTAGACAAAGTGATCAACATAAAAGTGTAGCCCTAAAATTATCTGTCCAGTTCAAAGATAATGGAGCAATTCTAAGTTTTTACAAGGAAGTTATAATCAAAATAATGGTACTATTTCCAAAAAACTCCAAAAGATTATCGAAGGCAAAACAAAAAGTAGTACTTTGAGCTCATACGACTCAAGGTACAATCAGAATCAAGAAAAGTAATTAACAAAAAAGTTATATATCTTGAAATTATATATCCAACCCAATAAAAATTGCTCAATTTGGAGTTCATATGAAAAAGTTATGATAATTCTACTAAAACTACTTGGAAACATCAAAACTTCGAAGTAGACTTGGTGACTCTGAAGTTCACTTTAGTGATTCCAAAGCAACATTTTCTGAATTTGAAGTTCACTTCAGTAACTCCAAAGTTCACTTGCGTGGTTCCGAGGCAAACTTGTTTCTCCAAAATTGGCTTAAATGACTCCGAAGTTTACTTTGTTGCCTCCAAAGTTAATATTCAGTGACTCCGAAGCAAGATTTATTGACTTCAAAGTTCACTTGCGTGACTCTGAAGCAAGAATTTTAATTTATAGCTTGATTTTCATGCCTTCAAAGTTGTCTAACATGAAATAACATTTGAAATCAAAGCTTGGAATTGGAAATGCACAAATTTAGTTGTTCTTCCATGCGTCAAATGTTGTTGTCCAAACTATGATCAGTAGTATATTTTTTTAGCAATGGGGTTCCATAATGATCAACATTGGCAATCCTCTAAGTTATTTTTTGAAGCAAGGTTCTTTACATACATTGTTGAATTTTTAAAAGTTTTTGGAATGCATAACTATTACAATATTCGGAAGGGATCTTTTGGCAATCAGTTGCGCAATGTCTATTGTTGGAAAACATATGGAAACAACCTTTCTGGATGGAAAAGATAGAGTAATTTTTAGAAAAGGATTTCTATGCATAAGGGAGTTGCAATTCATGGAGGAGTGTTACTATAATCATGCTATCTGGGTTATTTAAGAAGACATCTAGAGACAGAGCAAAGGATGGAATAGAGTAGAGTATACATAGAGAGTTGGACAAGGAGAAGAGCTTAGAGCAAGAAGATCATTAGAGAAAGCCATAAAAGCTACTGCAACCTGAATATTTTGTTTTCTTTCTAGTTCATCTTTTGTTTTTGAATCAACATTCAACTTCGGATTATGATGATGCTATCAATTACTTAATTGATTTTAATTCAAATATGATGTTTTAATTTCTATTATCTAGGATTAAATGGATCCTAGTAATGAAGCTTGTGTTAATGTTTGATTTTCAAGTTAAATTATCTTCTTCCTCATTGTTTCTTCTTTTCTAAGCTTAATGCATGCATGTACTTAGCTACCATGTGTATGAATTGAGATTCTTAATTTATACTTGAGAGAGGTGAATTAGGAATAGACTCTTGAATTGAAAAACATATGATACAATGAAGTTTAGAGATAACCAATATACATGTGCAATTCGTGTGAATATGACCTTGCGAGTGCACATATTATACTTGGATGCTTAAGCTAATTGGTTTTATTAATTTGGATTTGCATGGAGAAATAGTAAATCACTTTAATAGGCACACCTATTATAACACTTGAGAAAGGGTGGTAGATATTTTAGTGCATACGATTGACAATGAGAGAAATGATGATTTATTCAATGAAATTCATCAATACAAGTAGATTTGCCAGGTGAAGTTGAATTCCTTGATATTTCATCCATTGATATTTGTTCTTTTGCTTTTATAATTTGTTAACTTCATTGTTTATTCAAATTTAGTTATTATATCATCTACTGAAATTCATTCAATCAAATATTATTGATTTGATATAAGTTTGGTACTTAGTATGTAACAACCTACTTCTTCGTGGGAACAATACTCAACTCACCTCATCTATATTACTTGTGATCGTGGATACTTGTATGAAAGCCAACACTAACTACAAGATCTTTTCTATATAGTCTTTCTATCATTTCTTTGTTGGCATGGCTTAATCTTCTATGAAACAATAAAGACTCATCATGACTAACAAGATATTTGGCTTGGATATCAAACAAGTCTACTATATATACATTTCCATGTCTCTTGCCTACAACTACCACTGAATCATGCTGATCTAAGACTGTACAAATATGAGATTCAAACATAACCTTGTATCCACTATCACAAAACTAGCTAACACTAGAAGGTTATGCTTTAATCCCTAAACTAACAAAACATCATAAATAACACTAGATTGTAGTTGGTCGACCTTATAAATCCTAACCACTCTACCTTACCCATTATCTCTGAAGTTTACTGTTCTGTCATTTTTCTTATTCAGCTCAGTGAACAGCTCCTTCTCCCCTGTCATGTGCCTTGAGCAACCACTGCCAATGTATCACATGTTGCTTCTTATGACTCTCAAGCAAACCTGCAATGACAAGGTCAGGTTTTAATTTTTTGTACCCATTTGTGAATGGGTCTAGGGGGGTAGTGGTAGCAAATTTTGTTACCTACTGTTTCTTGGGTGCCATTAATCTGATGTCAGGAGACAAAATAGCATTTACTATATTTGCAACTATCTTAGGTACCCAAACTATGGTCTATTTGGGGTTTTCTTTTCTTCCGAAGATATGATTTTGTTTCTTTTATTGTTGACTACCTTTCTTCTTTGGTTTCATTATTCTCTGCCTTGATCTGGTCAAGTTCACAAATGGTAGATATTTTCCTCTTGAGCAAATTATTCTTGTCTTTCAATGTGTAGCATGCATGGGTCATTTTAAATAGCTCCTTTTTAGTCTCCTTATACTTGGCTTTTAAAGCCTTGAAATCAACATACATGCGTTTTAATTCTTCTAAAAAGGTTTTGAGATTTAAGTTTAGAAGCTACTTCATTTTCATGGATGGCCATGAAGCTAATTCTGTTGTGGTAGTCTTCTTGATCTCCTGTTGTTAATAATAGCCTACCAAATTGAGCTTTGTGTTCATTCTCACTGTCATTAGCGCTTTTATACAATATGATTTCTAGAGCTTCCCAAGTAGCATATGCCTTCTTTTTCTTCTCGAATTTCTTATTGCTGCTTTTATTCTTGTTGTTCTTCTCATTGTAAGAGTTGTATTTTTTCTACTATTCCCCTTACTTCTTATCGGGTTCTTGGTAGTCATATCTCATGTGGCCAAGCTTGCCATAGTTGTAACAAGTAGGGACTTCCTTTTGCAAATCCTTGCTTCTGAAGTTTCAGGAATTGCTTCATGTTTTCTTCTTGAACATGGTCTTGAATCTTCTACTCAACATTGCATGTAATCATCATTTTTAGCTCCAGTTATTGAAGCTTCACTTGGAGATTCATTATCTAACTCAACTCTCAAGGTAATGTTCTTCTTTCCCTTTGGATCTTTTGGAGCCTTCTGCTTCATCATTACCTCATGGGTCATAAGTGAAACCATGAGCTCTTCAATTTTCATTTTGTCCAGGTCTTTTGCCTCCTAGATTGTTGTAACCTTTGCCATCCATTGTCTTGGCAAAGATCTCAAGATATTGTTGACCATCTTGATCTCTTCATACTTCTCACCAAGTTCTTCAGGCTATTGGTTATTCTTTGAAACCTCCCAAACATCTTAGAAATGGGCTGCATTTGGAAGGACTCATATTCCTACA
The DNA here is from genome assembly GCA_036873735.1 of Pouteria campechiana. Taxonomy (NCBI): domain Eukaryota; kingdom Viridiplantae; phylum Streptophyta; class Magnoliopsida; order Ericales; family Sapotaceae; genus Pouteria; species Pouteria campechiana. Next base: position 24,302 of record JAYJMB010005219.1, on the reverse strand, counting down.
CTAAAAGATTTATTTTGGTGTCTTTGACCTGGTTAATACCTTCATGTGCAACTTTTAGTTTGTCCCAATTCTCCTTTGTAGAGTCATACGATGAAATCTTTTCAAACTTAGATGACAACAGTACACAGTAGAGGTTGCTTCTAGCCTTAGTGTCTATTTCAACTAGTACAATGTCCTTAGTGGTATATGTATCTTCTGAGTTTGTAACAATATTGCTATCTTTGATGATTTGCTATAACTTATAGCCAATGACTATTAAGAAATTCTACATACACATTTTCTAGTACCCAGAATTGGTGTCATAAAAAAATGGGGGCCTAGTGGTTGATTGTGTTGAACTAAACCTCTTTACTTGGATTGATTTTGATGATGAATACATATAGCCAACCAAGTTTTGATAAAGAGAAAAAGCACATGAGTGAAATTTTAAGCTATTGATCAATATTTTCCAAGTGAGCAGTAATGAACAATGTATCAGGGAAATAACATAAATGGACAACGCATACAAGACTATATCAGAGACCAAACCCACTAGCTTATAAGGAAGAAAATGTAAATACTCAAATAAGAAAGAATAACATTGAAACTTTGAAGAACACTGTGTGAAACAACTTCCTAACATGCCTTAAAGCAGCATCAAAGTAATTTAGACAAATGCCCAAACTCAAACAAAAACAAGGATTCAAAATGGAAAAAATAACTTAAGTTCCTAACTCAAGTCAAAGTTTGAAAATTACAAAGCCAATATTGGACATAGAATCAAATTCAAACATTACTGAACAAGAAGCCAAGACGTTGGAAATTCAAAGTCAAGTTCAGACACTATAGAACCAAATTTAGACATTGTAGAATCCAAACTTAAACACTCTTGAAGACTGAAGAAAGAAACCAAGTGCGTCAGAAGTCCAAGTCCAAAAATCCCAAGCGCTAAATCTCAAACATTGTTATTGTTGAAGAAGCAAGTCTAAAATCTTAACTTCAAAAATCACCAACTCACTTCCAAACATAATTAGAATTCAACTGTGTGACCAAGTAAAATTTATGGCAATCCAAGTCCAAAATACTAACTTCAGACATGGCTATCCAATTTCGGATGTGATGATTCATTTTTGGACATAGCTTAGAGAAGTTTGTTGCAAGCTGAACAACTCAAGTAAGTCCAAAATCTTAACTCCAAACATAGAGACTAAACTTGGACATGGTCGAATAGACTTCAGATATGAGAACCCGTGAGAGAGCTTCAATGGTTAGAAAATCCCATTCAATCTGCTCGTATTTAATGAATGTCTGTCACATCCTGTCTAGGGGCCTATGCCTTTCAACATTAGCCTATAATTCCCCATTTTCAAGGAAACTATTCTATCAAAAATTTGATAGAACCTACCCTAAAAAATAAAGATCTATGCCTATGCAATTATTTATCATGTAGAATTATAATTTCAATAATTATAAAGCAATGATGTAAACCATAGATCACACACCCACAACTACCCACTCACTTATAGCCACCTAGAACCGTAGTTGCATCGTGATGGCAATTGTCATAATTAGAATTATACAAATCCATCCACAATATCAAAAATATTTATCATTATGACATGCCAATACATCTCATTATACATCATTGAATTTTTTAAATATAAATATACATACACATATGGGATTCCAATCCCAATTTCTCACATTAACATGAATAACATCCTTTGTCTTATCCGTTAGCAACAACTCTTAGTTGGGCTCGCTCACCTGACTTGCTCGCTAAAAGATAAAAATAATAACGTGTGAGTCCAAGTAAACTCAGTAAGTAGGCTGAATAAAAAATAATAGTAAAATAGCAGTGGCATGTTTGAAATTAGAACATGAATAAATACATCACAATAATGACGCTCAAGTCCTCATCAGTCTAATGTATGTTCTACACCATTTTAGCATACTACTTATCACAAACCAAACATAATATATCAAGTTTAGGTCACTATGATACTTCATATCATAATAGGGCCATATAGGCACTTCACATCATAACTGTGTCATTCGGGCATAACAAATGTTATAACTATGCCATACTGGCATAAAACCATCCATGCATACCATTATGGAATATTTCCCATTCCATCAACATAGATAGTTACATAATACAGTAAATAATTTGCTCTTGGGATATTCATAATCCCCATCCTTACACATATTAGGGCATACTTACTATCCCTTCATCCGTGCATCCATTTACTCAACATAGTATATAATCAAGGGATACCAATTATCCCCAAACTGGCTCCAATTACATCATACAATTAACTCATACATGTGTATATACCAGTAGCAAAGAATCTATCTTATAATCAAATATACTTGTATATAACAAATGGGATATTTATTATCCTCGTCCATTCATACATGCCCGTGTAAAGTATGGGATATCCGCTGTCCCTAATCAATAAGACATTTGTTCAAAAAGAGAGGCTACTTACCTCAAAATTCTTCAAGTTCCACAACTCCTCAAGTTCCATAGCTTTCCATCCATACTCTACCGGCCTTATACATATCACACGGTTCACAATTCAATTCACACATATATCAAATATCTCAGTAGTCAATTATACATCTTAAACACTTATGTTAGTTAGGAATCAACACCCATCTCCATTTGAGATTCCAATTGGGCCAAATTTGGTGGTTTTCACCTAAAGCTCCATTTCAAGGCTTTCTTTATTAAAATATCCAATTTAGAATTCTTAACCATCATTTGATTTATCAATTATGTCATTTAGATTCATATTTCACTGGCCACCTGAGGGCTACTACGAAATCAGCCAATTATAGCTTGTTCTCATTGAGACATTTCCTCGAACATCTCATAGGCATTATTTAGATTACATAATTTTGATGAAATATCTCAAAGGGATTTCATTTTGAATAACACATAATCAGTATACAATACAATTAACAGTTATTCAACTTCCATGGCAAGTTAATTAAGCCCTTAATTCTATCAATTTGCTACTCAAACACCTTGTACACAATATGTTCTTTCCAACCTTCAAGTAGGTAATGGACGATAATAAAATTTTGAATTTTTCATGTCCAATTCATCTCAAAAACACTACAATTAATCAATTAATCATTTCCTCCAATTCATTTTCCCTAAAAGTTACTGTTCATGGGTTGTAAGAAACCTTAACAAGAAGAATTCATCAATTTAATCAGGGGAAAAGCAACTTACCATGCAACTTACACTTGGTTTCCACCCTAGAAGAAGAAATCGACCCCAATTCTTTAAGAACCCACCATGGTTCAAAGTAAATATGATTTTTTTCCTTCTTTTATCATCTAAATAGTTGGAAATCCTATGTAGAGGCATGAATCCTTGCTTTCATATAATACAAAGGCATGAGTCCAGGCAAAGTCGGTAAGTAGGCTGAATAGGAAATAATAGTAATATAGCAGCATGTTCACAATTACATGATCTAAAAAGTTTACACCATTCTTATGCCTCATACCATAATAGTGTCATGTAAGCACATCATATCATAACAATGCCATTCAGTCACAACATATATTAATCATATCTATGCAATTTTTACATCAGGCACTTCACACCATAACTAAGCCACCCTAGGCACATCATATTTGTGCTATTCCGGCACCACATATCAAATTATGCCATACCAGCATAAACATACCATATCATAGTTATACAAAGACACCACCATGTAATGCTTACCATTCCACTAATACACACATTCATTTAATCATCATATAAAGAATTTTGAAATACATAAAATCTCTCATCAATCCATACATTCATAAGAATCATGGGATATTCTTATTCCCAATATACTTATGTAATAGAAATAAGATTACGGGACATAAACTATTCCCAACAATCCATACATCACATACATATAACACAAAACAAAGATTCCTAGGATATTCGATATCCCCACCTATTCACACATGCCCATATACAAACAAATACATTCAATGGGATGATACTATCCCCATTCATCACTATAGTCAACTTGAAAAGAGAGCCTACTTACCACATTGAAGTACCCTTTCACCATCCTTAAGTTTTATGATTTTGCATCCAATTCAATCCTACACATATAATGACTTCATTTACTTAGAAAAATCATTTGACTAATTCATAAATAGTTCTATATCCCCTCAAATGCACAATGACATTTAGTTTTCTATATCCCCTCAAACGCACAATGACATTTAGTTTTCTTTTTAACCATAAGCTCATCCAACTTTACCTTTCAATTATTTACTACTCAAGCATTTCATGGAGTAACTACATTGTATTAAAAACTTCAGTAAGATTAGTCAATCACATATGATTGCATAGGAATACATTTTCTCAATTACCTTATAAGCATTCTTAGATTAACCATTTTAATAGCAAAATGAATTTAAGGGAACTGTCTTCCCAATAATTCATGACAATAAGATAACATAATTATCAATTAATTTACTTCAAGAATCAACTAATCAAGAGTCTAATTCAATCAATTGACCATTTCAATTCATTATAAATCAAACCCCATTTTAACTTACTCTTAGGTTACTATTTACCTCATAGGAAACCTCATAACTATACTATCATTTGTTTAAACCATCTTAACATATTTCTATTAACTAGTTAATCATTTTTCCTTTCGTAATTTCACATAAACCATAAAATTTCCTAATTTTTACTGTTCACCAAACCCTAACTTAGCATATATCATGAATTTTCATGTCCAATTCACCTTAAAAATACTACAATCCACTAATTAACTATTTTCCCCATGATTATTACACATAACTCCATCATTTCCCCCCTCAAATTTACTATTAACAAATGGGTACAAACACAATCAAGGCAAAAACATCAAATTGAATGGAAGCAAGTGGACTTACTCTCAAATTCATATGTGACTTCTTCCTTAGCACATGAATCATCCAAATCTCCAAGATTTCCCATCCTACGTAACAAAATGGATTTTCTTCTTTTCCCCATTGCCCACACAATGAGTTTTTGGATTTTTGGGAGCATGGATGACGGATTGAACTCTTAAACTAAGATTTTTTTCAACGAAATCAAGCCAAATGAGGTTTAGGAATAAAGGTTGGGCGTGGGAATAAGGAAAATGGAACGGGGAAGGGAGAATGAAATGGGTTGACCATGAAAAGTCATTTCACTAACTTATAGTGCTGACTGGAGCCGCGACATGGAATTGGGCACTATGACATCCAATTCACTAATGTTTTGCCCTACCCCCTTTCACAATTCCATGCCGTGACACCTACCTAACTGACCCCTTTTTAGTAAATTTTTTCTCCAACTTTTCTTTTTATTTTCTTTAATTTTAATTCATCTTAATTCATGACATATATGTTAGTTGCCATAGGATGGCATAACCCAAGAGGGGAAGGGTGAATTGGGTATATAAAAATCCATTGCTTAACCCCTATTAGACCATTTCCCTCTTTTCATGCTTGTGTGTGATGTGATGTAAGGTGAATGATAAAACCATAAAGTGCATGAAGGGTAAAGCAAGTAAACAAATACACACAAACAACATGATTTTTATAGTGGTTCAGGAACCTTGTCCCAACATTCACTCTTCTAAGAACACACACTCATTGTGCCTTGGGTTCCGCTATATCCCATATAATGGAAATACAATAGTGCTCCCAGCACCCTTCTAGTTTTCATAAGCTCACCAGAAAACTCACTGGTTTCAAAGATCACTAGCAAATTTGTTGGTTTTCTAGAGATCACCAACAACTCTCTCGTTTCAAGTTTACCAGAAAACTTAGACACTTTTATATAGTGTTTCTCTCAAGCATAGGGGAAGATTTGATCTCTCTTTTAGCTCTTTGTAATACTTCACATAATGTAAAGATAATAACCATAAGGATATAAAGGTTTTAGCTCAATGAAAGATAATGGAAGGTTTAAGCTCTTGGCCATGGGTGGAAGGATTTGCATAAGGTTAAGTGTGTCTGAAAAGTGTTCCTTCACCACCTTTGAATTGTCCCACATTTTCTCCTTGAATAGCTTTTTTATATTTTTATCGTTTAGAGAAGATGGGCACTGTTGCATGCAGAATGAGAGTAACATTGAATGAATAAGCTCATTTGAATTTTCTGCCATTGAAGTCTAGGTCTTTCTGTTTTTGTCTCGAGTTGTTACATCGCTATTCAGAGAGAAGGATGAGATGTGTTAAAAGGTGTTCCTCATTTTGACTTTTCAAAGATTGGAAACTTTGTAGCACCACTTATTGCTAAAGTTGGTAACTAATATAAGTCTGCACAATGTTGGCATGAGTATAGATGTCATTTGAATGCTAATCACATAAATCAATTTTCCATTAACAAGTCATGACCTCTCTCTGTCTGAATTTGTCTATCATAAGTTGTAGATGGATTCTTCAAGGTTTGTTTCTTCAAGGTTTGTCTATCAATTGAACTTCTATATGATTGATTTGTCTATTATAAGTATTAGACAAACTTTAAATGGTGCAGATGCAGTCGAACTGACTAATAGACAAACATTGCTTTGTCTGCCTAAATTTCTCAAGGAGACTTGTCTCTTGATTAATTCTTCATGTATGTACTTTTTCTATTATAGATAACAGGCTAACTTTAGGTGGTGTTAACGAAGTTGGCCTAATCAATTGACAAGCTTCTCCTTCTATATGAATAGACGAAGTGAGATATTTTTTCTTTGTTCTTCATTTGTTTATTGGAGGTGACAGATGAAGTTCTCTCTATCTTGCACTAATAGACAAAGTATAGTTTTCTTCTTTTGTTCCTCATTATTTATTGAAGGTGGCGGATGAAGCTTACTTTAACTTCCTTGAACAAATGAAGTGTAGTGTTCATCTGATGTAAGCGATAGACAAACTATGTTCTACTTTGTCTTAGACTGAATACTTTGCACATCGCATTTGTCTATTATAAGTTGTAGATGATCGTGCCTTCATCAGTTGAAGCCCATTTTGGTCCAAGAAGTTCTCTTTTTGTTCAGGTCTGTCTATGCTTATTATGCAACTACTACTTTGTCTTCTACTTTGGTTAATACTTTTTCTCTCATAATAGATGACCTTTGATGTGCAGATGAGGTGAAGTTCTTCAACTGTTCTACACACTTCGAGTAATAGAAAGGGTTTGTTCTTGTAACTTTTTATTTCTTCATTCTTGGTTTGTTTGTTTTGGCTCAGCTGAAGTTGCACTCCCTTTTTTGTTCGCACTACCTTTCTTTCCTCACACTAATCCAATCTTCTAACTTTGTTGATCAAACAAAATTTTCTCTTCTTTGTGCATGATTATCTGGGCGGTAATTTCTTCTTTCTCCCTTTGTCTGAGTATTAATTGAGCTTCTTTTTCTTTCTCTATCTCAGATAACTTTTCTCTTGTTGTTGTAGATAGTTCAAATTTCTTGAATAACTTTATGCCTTTTGACCATGGATTCATCTCCAACTTTATTTGTGTTGCATTTGTCTATTAAAATTTTCTCTTTGAGGTTAACAGACAACGCAGACTCATTCTAGTGCATCTTTGAAGCCTTTATTTGTCTCTCATTGCTTTTGTTCATAGAAGCATCCAATGCAACTTTATTTTTTGCTTGTCTCCTAACCTTCTTTTTTCTTCTTCTTCTTCCATAATTTTCATCAGTTCAGCTCCTTTGGAACATAGCAGATAGTTGTGGCAGCTTGTTGCAGACAATTATTATCCTACACTTGAACTTTTCTGCACTTGCTACATTGTTAGCGTTCATATATAATATTAGAATGTATTTTATCCTCATGTGATTGCAATATTTTGTGAAGCAAGGATAATATACATCTCTTTTAAATGCATAATATGAAAACTTAAGTAATTATGGTGCTTAGTATGATTTAGCAGATTGATGCCATAAAGATTAATTAATGTTCATGATATACACACCATAAAGTGAAGATTGTATGCTTGTGTAATTAAACATTCATGATTATGTGTTTATGTTAATTAATTTTTATCAATTCATAATCATACATATGATTGTTAGAGATTTAAGCATACAGATTTCTTATCTTAATACAAGTTTTGTTATCATCAAATTCATATATAATAATGCCAACAATCTCCCCCTTTTTGATTATGACAAAACTTTGAAGACTTGTTATTAATAATTATGAATTTTCTTTTAATCTCTAGCCAAATATCTGACCTACATAATCCTATAGGTTTGACTCTTGTCCTATTTTCACTCTCATAGGTCTCTTAGTTTCTCTCTCCTTTTTGTCATAATCAAAAAGATTTAACCTATAATCATATTTCTTTTCCCCTTAATGATATTTTTCTTACTGCTTATATAATCTTTCTTTTAGTTCTTCTCCCCCTATTTTGTTCAATCCTGGAATATTATTTTCTTAGTTGGTATTATTACATAATTTTTTTTCCTCCTGTCGGTTATAATTATCATACAATTTTTTTTCTCATGATTTAATGTTACTATTAGATTTATTATAAACATCTTTTAAACATTTCTATTATTTCAATAGGCATATTTATAAAGAATAATAATCAAAAATTAATTAATTAAGCATTTATTATTCATTCAAATCATATTTATATGCTGAATGTAAAAAGAATGTGGTGACAATGTATGGTCTTCAACTTAATAGGTTTACTCTTGAATCTTTAAGTTTCTAGTTGTATGATTACTTTACTCCTTATTTCTTTTAATGTGCATGCAACTAGTGCATTCCTTTATTATTACCAAGAAAGATAGTTAACAAATTTAATGACAGAGTTAATAGGTTCATTGGAAAGTGGAGAGACGCTACATATTCTTTAGCATGTATTGAAAGGTTAGAAGCATGATGATGGTTCAACAATCTTTATAGTGTCATCAAGTTCTTCTACAAATTCTAGTGTTGTAGATAAGATTTAAGTTCTCCAAGATCAAATTAAATAGTTAAAGGAGGAGTTAAGTTTGATAAGGGGTAATGCTCATTATTTTTCGCATCTTTTGACCAAAAATTTCATGACTTATATAGAAGCCATAGATCGTATCAAGCATTTAGAGGCAGAGTTGGCTCAAGCTTATCAATGGATTGGTGAGTTGGAGATAGTTGTTAATGTTTTGGTTGAGTGAAGATTTTGATTTTCTTTTGAGGATTTGTACTTCTAAATTTAATTTTGTGACTGATTTGAGTTTTGGGTTGATTTAGTTCTTTAATAGTTATCTTATAATGTTGAATTATGTTTTATGTTTCATCAATGTATTCCAATTCAAACAATATGGATAATTAAACAGCTGGTTCTAAATTATTGTTTATGTTAACAACTCTAGGTTAAATAATATGAAGATGTATGATCTTGTTAAGTTATGTTTAGATTTCTATGATGGTCTATTCTTTACTTAAACCATTAGTGTGTCTTTTCTAGTTTTTTTACCAAGATGTTGGTTAATAATGATTTAACCTATAAAGTTAATGCATCTCTTGGGAGATGACCCTACATATTCTCTACTTTCTTTATGTAAAATGATATTTGTTTGAGTTGAGAATGTATGAAGCTAAAAGGTAGAGAGATGGAGGAAAATAGGGTTGAAGGGTGTAAGCTGGTTTTCTTTTTGAAGGAAGAAGTCAAGCAACTGATCAGAGAGTTGAAGTATGCCAAGAAGGCAAACACTTCTTCTGATCTTCTCTTGACCTATCATTACATATCTTTTGGGGAGATCATGAGTCGAGTTGCAACTCTGGAGAAGGAGCTATTTAAAGCTTAAGATAAGATACAAGAATTAGTGACAGTTATAGATGTTTTAAGAAAATAGATATTTTTTCATGTTTAATGTTTATTTTCTTTTAAGAAAATAGATATTTTTCCACTTTTAATGTTTATTTTCTTTACTTGAAGTGTTATTAATGTTAAAAATTCTATTTTAACTTCTTATGTGTTATGGCTATTAATGTCTTTTATGAGTTTACTTTTTAATTTTAATTTTTTATATAAGATCAAATCTATAAACATTACTATAGAAGGAATGATTAAGAATTGAATTCCTCTTTGAGACTTTAAACTATGAAGTTTCCCAAACAAGTTTGACAATGCCTTAGGACTATAATTATGTTAGAGTCTTGATCATTTTAAGGTTTATTAAGATTTTCAACATGATTTAACTCAAACCAATAAACTCAACTTAAATCAAATCTAATGCAATTCATTCATAGGCATCTAGAGTATATAGCAATGAGAGGCATATAATCAAGTTTGATAACTTATCTCTTTTGGCACTTTCCTTCATAGCTTTCTCATTCGAGTTCATAAGTGTTACTATTAATCTTGATTATGCATTCAGCTTTTGTTATTTAGTCCTTAATGCTGCATATAAAGATTGATATTGTCTAGGTTATAGTTTTAATTGGCTCAACCATTTCTTTGCATTCGAGACTTGAACTTGTAAGCTCTTTTGCTTGGATTTGTGAGCTGAGAAGAAGATTATGATTTTTCACTGACGTCTTTCTTTTATGCTCAACTTAAGCTTTCCTGAATACACTAAAAATATTCTTGCACTATTTCTTTATTAATGAGTTCAAATTGAGGTGTTCATACATTGCCAATATATTAGAGCAAAGAGTCATTTTAACCATAACAGTATGTAGAGTAATAAGCTAATGAATTAAAGCAGTTTTCATGAATTATCGGATAAGTACATGCTTTAATCAAATATTGAGTTATTTGAGCTAGCACAAATGTGAATTTCAATTATTCTCATGTGCTAGATACTCATCTTTTTTTCAAATGATTTTAAGCGTAATCGTTCAATTTCATTATTTTATCTTTCTTTTAGTTGTCTTTTAGGCATTCTTAGTTTTAGGTTATTTATTATTTGACTATAATTTTTCTTACTTCCTAATTATCGTAGAAGTTTTACTTACATTTTTTAGAATTTTATTTATCCTAATGTGAATTCTATATTCTCCTATGTATATATATAAGTATATAAGTGATCAGAGTATATATATATATACATATATATGTATATATAAACTACACTATGAATGTATCTTTATTTTTGTAAATGTACAGTTAGTTAATCAGTTAAAATGTTAGATGTACTTTTTGATTTCTATAGATTAATGTAAGAGTAAATGAATGAGCGAAAACACGCAAGTATAGTTTCAAAATTTAATTCTTATTCAATATACAAATGAAGGAAATTTAGACAAAATTCTGACTATTAAATCTAATATTTTAAATGTACAAATGAGATATGAAGCTATGAAAGTAAAGCTTGATTTCTACAAATAAGAATGTACACACATCTAAATAGATATGGATAATTAAGCTTGAGATATCATTAAAAGAATGAGTTAAATTTATTTTTACAGAGATATACTAAATTAGAGGTAATGAATGAATGAATTTGTTTCTACATACATTAAGTAAATATAAGTAAATAATTGAAAGACTGAACTTGAATTTAAAAGAATAAATTGAAAGAAATAAGTAAAATTTTAAAAGAAAAGAATATAACTTTGTCTCTACAGACGCATGAACAATTGAATGTTAAAAGTAGAGGTATATAAATAGAAAAGATTAATTAATTGAAGGATTGAGCATGAATACTTATTAATACAAGAACACAAGTAAAATTTTAGAAATCAGATAATGACATATTCAATAAGAGCATTTGAGTTTGAGTGTCATACCTGCACTTACCTTTCCTTTTTATTTTGAAAAAACTTGGTATTTCATCATGTCTTCAATTTGTTTCTTCAGATCAAGTCTCCTTTCTCTTTTTTCTTCTTCAAGAGCTTATCTTCTCCTTTCTAAGATTTCCTACACTCAGGTTAGTCTCAGCAATGCAAATGGTGTGTTAGTGCCAAGTGATTTTGCCCCTTAGTAATTTTTCTTTGGCTTGTCTAAAGATTTCTCATATCAGTTCATAAGCCAAAATGTCCTTGCAAATGGCGGGATAGAGAGCATGTAGTGAGATTTCAATATTTTTAGTTCTGTACTCGTTTCATCCTTGCTTTTGCTAATATAGATAATTTTCCATAGATGAAAATCATTTGGCCATAAGAAATATTTTCAATCTCCTTTTCCATTATACCTAGATTAATCTATCAAAAGTTTGGAAGATAGGAGAAAGACTACTCGTTGAAGAATGTAGAGGATGAAATTGTTGGGTAAGCCAAATGGATCACTAAAATTGTTTATCTAGCCCACTCTAATTCCACTTGTTGGTTCCCGTAGGATGGCATAACCCAAGAGAAAATGGTTGAATTGGGTATATAAAAATTCATTGCTTAACCCTTATTAGACCATTTCCCTCTTTTCATACTTGTGTATTATGTGATCTAAGGTGAATGATAAAATCATAAAGTGCATGAAGGATAAAGCAAGTAAATAAACACACATAAACAACATGATTTTTATAGTAGTTTAGTAACCCCATCCTTACATCCACTCTTCCATGAGCACACACTCATTGTGCCTTGGGTTCCACTATATCCCATATAATGAAAATATAATAGTACTCCCAATATTCTTTTGGTTTTCACAAGCTCACTAGGAAACTCACTAGTTTCAAAGATCACCTGCAAACTTGTTGGTTTTTCAGAGATCACCAACAACTCATATAATGTGGTTTTCATGAGCTCACCACAAACTCACTGGTTTTAAAGATCACCAGCAAACTTGATGGTTTTCTAGAGATCGCCTCTCTAGTTTCAAGTTTACCAGAAAACTTATACACTTTTACATGGTGTTTCTCTCAAACACAAGGGAAGATTTGATCTCTCTTTCAGCTCTTTGTAATACAAAAGATCTTCCCATAATGTAAAGATAATGGTCATAAGGATGTGAAGGTTTTAGCTCAATAAAAGATAACTGAAGGTTTAAACTCTTGGCCATGGGTGAAAGGATTTGCATAAGATTAAACATGCCTGAAAAGTGTTCCTTCACAACCTTTTAATTATCCCACCTTTTCTTCTTAAATAACGTCTTCATACTTTTGACCATTTAGAGAAGATGGGCACTATTGTATGCAAAATGAGAGCAGCATGGAATGAATAAGCTTATTTGAATTTTTTACCATTGAAGTTCAACTCTTTCTGTTTTTGTATCAAGCTGCTGCATCACCATTTAGAGAGGAGGATGAGCTGTGTTAAAAGGTGTTCCTCATTTTGACTTTTCACAGCTTTGAAAACCTTGTAACGCCACCTATTATCAGAATTGGTGACTGATATAAGTCTGCACATTGTCGGCACGAGTGTAGATGTCATTTGAATGCTAGTCACATAAATTAATTTTTCTTTGATAAGTCGTGGCCTCTCTATGTCTGCATTTGTCTACCATAAGTTGTAGATAGATTCATCAAGGTTTATCTATCAATTGAACTTCCATAAAAGTGATTTGTCTATTGCAAGTATCAGATAAATTTTAAAAGGTGCAGATGAATTCGAACTAACTAATAGACAAACGTTGCTTTTTCTACCTGAATTACTCTAAGAGATTTGTCTATTGATCGATTCTTCGTGTATGTAACTCTGGGTGGCATTAACAAAGTTGGTCTGATCAATTGACAAGCTTCTCCTTCTATATGAATAGAGGAAGTGAGATATTTTTCCTTTGTTCTTCATTTGTCTGTTGGAGGTGACAGACGAAGTTCTGTGTCTTGCACTAACAAATGAAGTGTGGTATTCTTCTTTAGTTCCTCATTGTCTATTGAAGGTGGTAGACGAAGCTTACTTTAAGTTCCTTGAACAAACTAAGTGTACTGTTTGTTTGATGTAAACGATAGATGAACTATGTTCTGCTTTGTCTTTATAATACAATGGTGTTTAAAATGTGAAGATGGGTAGATTTTACTCGATAAATTTGATAAAATTCACTATTTTGAGTATACATAAGTTAATGAGAAGAAAAAGAACTGAAATGGTAAATTTATAAAAAAGCCTAGTTATGATCAATATGAATGGCCTAAAATGGTCATCATACATATTGTAACGTTTGTGAAATATTGGATTGAGCATTGGATGCAATTTGAAATGAAAATGACATATGAGGTCATTTATAGCAGAAAAATGTTGGTAAAAACAACAGAATAGGTTATTTTTGATTATTGACCTCAAATGAGGTAGTAAATGGTATGAACAAGTCTCATTTCATGAATAAAATGTGTGGGAAGTGCTTATTAAGATATTCAAAGTATTTATGTGAAATAAGACCATTAGTAATTCTTATAAGTGTGAATTTTGATTTTTGATTAGCCTTTGTAATGATTGGGTTATCAATTGAGTTTGAAGTGAGAGTTAATTTCTTAAATAAGTAATTGAAGATCATTATCCATAAAATTAATGGTAAATGTAATATTTGAAAGTCTAAGAAATATAAATGAGAGAAAAAATGGAAATTTTGGAAGAAAACTAAAGGAGCACAAATGTATGAAAATGCTGAATTTGAGAAGTGGGTTCATTGTGATTGATTTGTGATATGGATAATGGACTAATTAGAAAATGTGTTTAACATCAAAGTTATAGATCATGATATTATTTGTCTGAAAAATCACTAAATTTTGACGTCGTATGAGGAAGTTATGACTAATATGTTGAAGTTGTTCCAAATGATAGAAAAATAATGAGATGAATGTTATAGGTCACATTTATTGGACTTTTTGATATATTGGGAGGATGATTTGGAAAATGTTTTTAACAGAATATTTTAGCCCTTGAAGTTATTTTTCTAATGCCTCAAAAATCAAGGCATTTGGATATCATATAAAAATGTTATGCTTAAATTATTAGAAGTATATTGGGATAGGAAGTTAATGTCGTGACACAGGAACTCAATGTTACCACACAGAGAGTTAATGTTGCACCGCAAGTTAATGTCATGACACAAGAACTCAATGTCACAACACAGAGAATCAATGTTGTGACACAGGTTTTCTATGTCGCAATACTGAGCAGTCAGCGAAGTCTGTGTCATGACACAGGTTCTGTAACTCGTCAGAGTATCAGGAAAATCTAACTTTTTAAGCTCGAAATCTCATCTCATTTTTTATTTATTCTGTCCCCTTTCTTCCTCTTCTTGCCCTAGCTTTGGAACCCATCTTGTTTAGCCCAAATTCATGCCATTTGAGCTTGGGAACTCCCTTGTTTAAGTGGAGAATTATGCAAGCATGCCCCGAAGCCCGAGTTCTAGGATTTTGGATGGTAGCAAATGAAGGCTGCACCGATTTCTTGTAAGTGGAAGGGGCTAATGATACCTTTGGATGTGGATTCTCATTCATGGTTGGAAGACACAACTAGATTCCATGGTAAGCCGATTCTATTAACCAAAATTATGATTTTTGTTAACTAGGGTTTTGTATGAATTATAAACAGTGATTTTTAGGCAATAATTTGTATGGATTCATGTGTAAAACCATATAAGAAATAATTAATCCATGTATAATAATGGTTTAGAATGGAATTGGGCATGAGAATTTGGGGTTTGCTCTATTTAGGTTTGAAGTAAACCGTGAACAGTAACTTTTTGGGGGCATTGGATATAGATTGATGTGAGAATCATGGGGAAGATGATTAATTGGTTAATTATAGTGTTTTTGATATGCTTTAGATGTGAGGAAATCGAATTATGTTGTGATCCATGAAGTAAATAGTAATTAAGTGAATAATGAATTGGGGATTTCATATATAATGACATTATGTAATGGTTGGAATGAATTAGGAACTCAATTAACTTAGTGTTACGGAGAAATTACTTCAATAAGAAACAAAGCGGGCTTGAATTTATGATATATATGATATATGCAGGGCCAATTGAACTTGGATTTTGAATCAAGGAATTTAAAAAATTGTTCTAGTGTGGTGCTATGATTCCATACTAATGTAAGTAGGCTCTTTCTTTTGGCTATATGAAATATGTCATTTGTTTAATCGGGCATTTGTGTTTTAGTTGGGGATAGTGCATATCCCACATTTCTTTATGTCTGATTTGGGAGTACATGAATGTTTGGGATAATGTATATCCCATGTTTTGGAATACTTAGTGTTTTGCTTATGGGAAGGTTCTTTGATTTTTGAGAATAGTGCGAATGATTTATAGAAATGATATTATGATTTATAGAAATTGATAAAATGATATATATGTATGAAGTATATTGGCATGATTGAATTCATAATGTAAATGAGGGTTCCATGAGTATAGATTTTGATTCTTTGAATTTGAAATTTATATGTTAGTTTTGAACATATTATTTTGATTCTTTATTATTTTTGAATCATGCTTGCTTACTAAGTTGCCCAGACTCATGCCTTCTTATTTATATTTTTAGCTAGTAGGTCAAGAAAGGGAGCCCAAAGACGATGGTCATGATTATATTTTATTAAAAATAGATGTGTATTATAGATATGTGAATTTGGAAATTTATGTGATTGTATAATTGTATTCAAGAGTTCAAAGTGATGTGTAATTATAATTCAATCAGATTTGTATAATTGTAATTCAAAAATTTCAATTGATATAGAATAGAATGTATGACATGTCATAGATTGGTATATTTAATGTTGTATTAGAATGATATGAACCCAATTTTGTATATTGCCATCATAATTTGGGCCAATCTTGGGCTGTGGTGGTGTGAGTGCGTGTTTTAAAGTTTATGTTATTATTTTATTTTTTTTGATAAATATTTTATAGGTTTGAATGGATGAAATTCAGAGGAGGCTCTACCAAATTTTGGGCAGAGCACCCCACCCTAAAAGTGGGCAAATCGAGGTGAAATACAATGAAAAAAGGGTAAGTCGCACCTTGGAAGGTGGGGCGTGATGGTCTTAGATTGAATACTTTGTATTTCACATTTGTCTGTTGTAAGTAGATGATCGTGCCTTCATCTGTTGAAGCCCGTTTTGCTCTAAGCAGTTCTTTGTTTGTTTAGGTCCGTCTATGCCCATTATGTAACTACTACTTCATCTTCTACTTTGGTTAATACTTTGTATGTCGTAACAGATGACCTTTGATGTGCAGATGAGGTGAAGTTCTTCAACTATTTTGCACACTTCGAGCAACAAAAGGGGTTTGTTCTTGCAACTTCTTTGTTTCTTCATTTTTGGTTTGTCTGTTTTGGCTCAGCTGAAGTTGCACTCCCTTCTTTGTTCATACTACCTTTTTGTCCTCAAACTAATCCAATCTTCTAACTTTGATGATTAGACAAAGTTTGCTCTTCTTTGTGCATGATTATTTAGGTGATAATTTCTTATTTCTTCCTTTGTCTGAGTATTTGATGGAGCTTCTTATTCTTTCTCTATCTTAGACCACTTTCCTTTGATTGGTGCAGATAGTTTGAATTTCTTGAACAACTCTATGCCTTTTGACCATGGATTCATCTTCAACTTTATTTGTCTTGCATTTGTTTATTAAAATTTTTTCTTTGAGGTTAACAGACAACATAGACTCGTTGTAGTGCATCTTCGAAGCCTTTCTTTGTTTCTCATTACTTTTTTTCATGGAAGTATCTAATGCAACCTTCTTTGTTGCTTGTCTCCAAACCTTCTATTTTCTTCTTCTTCTTCTACGATTTTCATCATTTCGGCTCCTTTAGAACATAGTAGATAGTTGTGGCAGCTTGTTGTAGACGATCATTATCCTGCACTTGAACTTTTCTGCACTTGCTACGTTGTTGGCTTTCACATATAATATAAGAATGTATTTTATTCTCATGTGATTGTAATGTTTCATGAAGCAAGAATAATATACATCTCTATTAAATAGACAATATGAAAGCTGAAGTAATTATAGTGCTTAGTATGATTTAGTAGATTTATGTAGTAAGGATTAATGTTCATGATGTACGCACCATAAAGTGAAGATTGTATGCTTGTGTAATTAAACATTTATGATTATGTGTTTATGTTAATTAATGTTTATCAATTCATAATCATATATATGATTGTTAGATATTTAACCATATAGATTTCTTATCTTAATACAAATTTTGTTATCATCAAAATCATATACAATAATGTTGATAATATATACCTAATAAAAGCATATTAAAATCATAATCATCCCCCTATTTCATTGAAAATCATACCATATAATAACTTTGCTTCCACTTGTCTGAAATCTTCTTTCAAAACCTTATAAATTACATAATTTCATATCTATAAGCAATGCAAAACACTTTACCTCTATTCAAATCATCATTATGATCAAATAGGAAATATTTTCCCTCATTTTCAACACTCGGATGTGACATTTCCACACCTATTTGTCCCATGATTTTAATCATAATTTTCCCATTATAAATAACATAAAAGGCATTATAAAATTGCCTCAATTAGCTAAGATTTAAGTCCCATGTGCTAAATCCTGGACATTGTTATTGCTGAAGAAGTAAGTCAAAAATCTTAACTTTTGACATTGCCAATTATTTCTCGACATAGCCAAAATTCAGTCATGCAACCAAGTGCAATTTGTGCCAGTCCTAGTTCAAAATATTGATTTTGGACATGGACATCAAATTCCAAATATGAAAATTCATTTTTAGACCTAGCTCAGGGAAGTCTGTTGCAAGATGAATGACTCAAGCAAGTCCAAAATCCTAACTTTGGACATAGAGACTAAACTTGGACATGGCCGAATAGACTTCAGACCTGAAAAGCCACGAGAGCTATCAATTTGCTCCGATTTAATGAATGTTATCTTCTCTAATGAAAATATTTTGAATCCTAATATAAAAGGAGTAAAGAGAGGTCATTCCAAGAAGTTAGATGAGTTAGAAACTTAAAGAGAAAATTTCTAAAGCAACTAAGAGCATTTACTCTCAGACGTTAAAGTTTTTCTTTCAACTCCACCATGCAAAAATGTCATCTACATTCAAAGAACATTCTCTGCAATAGCTTAAAGGAGTCTATTGCACTGTATTTATTACAACACATTTATTCCTTAACGTTTAATTGTTAGAATTATTCAGAACAAAAATTAGTGACTAATTGGAACGCATAATACCTATGGATATGACAACCTTGATAAGTGAATTTTATTTGCTTATGTTTCATATTATTCAAGCTTGTTTAATTATTTGTTCTTGAGAATTTTAGATATTTTTCATATGGTTTTATTAGTTTTTATAAGTGCTATGGATGGAGGAAGAAATGGAGCCAAACTAAGGAACAAAAGTTCAAATAAAAGATGGAAGAAATGGAGCAAGGAAGAAGCAAAAAAAGTGGTAGACAAGCTGGCATCATGGCGCCCAACTTGACCAGGACCACTTTGTCTAGGTAGAATTTTTGGCGCCATGGCATCATGCCAGTCTAGAATTTCTGCCCCTCTCTTATTGGGTTTTTAAGGCAATGAGAATGGATCTTGAGGGGGACTCTCTTGGATAGTTTTTGCAGGTTTTGGGCTAGGGTTTCAAGAGGTTTTTGGAGATTTCGTAGAGGGTTTTGAAAGGAAGAAGATCAAGCTTAAAGATCATGGTGTAAGAGATTGATTGCAAGGATCGAAAGATAAGTTGAAAAGGGAAAGAATTTGTCGTCTTTGGCTTCTTTATGTTTTTGCTCACTTTCTTTCCTTGTAATTGTCAATTTAATTTTGGGATTGAAACTATAATGATGTTGAATGATTATCTGCTTAATTTATTTTACATCATGTCTAGCTAATTTCCTTCTTTCTAGAGGGGAGATAAACTTTATGTGATATTCATGGAGTAGTAAATGATTTACTTGATTGACATTACAACTTGGTTTATTTGTGATGTTTGGTGTTTAATGCCTTCAATTAATTGGCCATCTATTGAATGATCATGTATTTAGGGTTTGGCACTCGAGAGAGGTAACCTCGAATAGGATCTAGGCATCATAGCATAAAATCATAGATGACTCAGAGAGCTTCTAGGCTTTATGAAATCATTCTAGAAAACCTAATAAGCTTATGTTTTACCATGTCTTAATACCTAGATTCACATATTTTTTGGATCTTCTTTTTCAATAAATTTAGTAGTTTATAAGCATATTCTAGTAAATTTGCACTTAATTTGGTTATTGCTCGATAAGTGAATTCTATGTTAATTTAGTATATCTATTTGCAGATAATTAAGTGTAAGAAATGAAAGAAAATGTAGAATACATCAAGGTGGAGAAACAAGCAAAGAAATGGATTTTTTGATAATGAACAAGTGATTAAAAAATGAAGATTACAAGTCTAACAAGATGAATGTGAAAATGCACCACTTTGACACCATTTCTGGTACCAATTGAGATGTATTCAGCTCAAGCATTCAACATATAAGCTTTATCCCTTGAAGTAATCTATCCAACATATTAAGAATCATATGGTTTGGATATGAAAATAAAAGTTCTGGCCAAAACACTATAGTTGTCTCAGACTTCAATTCAATTCATAGAAATTTTAGATATACAGAAAATGACACTTGTGGTCCAATTTTGACATATTTATAGGATGATTTGAAAACATGTTCAACATAAAAGTTGTATATATTGAATCTATCTTCCCAATTCATGAATAATTGTGTGATTCTAAGATTGTATGAGAAATTTAAGGTCAAAATAGTCCACATATCTCTGGTGGATAGCAATCTGGACCCACGGCACCTAGCTCAATCACATCAAGATGCACATCTAGCAACTTTTGAGGCCATGAGACCAATTTTGTGGCTACAACACTGATGTCATCCAAACTTTCTAGACAATTTTTGGCTTGTTTTGTTTCCTACTTTTTAATGTAATGAGAGAGGGTTTTTGGGGATTCTTCTTACATTCATTATGAGGGTTTTGCTAAGGGTTCTGAGGGGTAGAGCCTTGGTGTTTCTTGTGGAGAAAAAGGGAGATTTCAAGTAAGCAAGAGAAGAGGAGATGATGTTCTGCTTTTTGATGATCTTGATAAAGGGAGTTATTTTGATTTCCATTATGAACTAGTTTCATCTTTCTAGGGTGAAGATGTAACCCTATTTGATATTCTTTGTTATGTGGATTGTTGGTTATTAATGTCTAGATGATCTTATTTTATTCATTATGTTGTTTGCAATGATTTGATTCAATTTATTTCTTGACCAATATTGTGATTTAGATCGATTATCTAAGCACCATTAAGGTACACACCTATACCAAACCATCCTATTTTGGTTCATTAAGTTCTTGGGCTTAATGGGTTTTCACCTCAATTATATGATACACCATAGGTAATTGGAACGAGTGAAAACACCTAATTTGAACCCACACACCTAACGGTAATAATCATACATTTGAAAGAACGAACTCAAGATAAGCTTTGAATCCAACATTCCACTAGCAAAGGGTTTTATTTAGTGGCAAAATCGGATCCCTAAACCTTTGCATCTTGTTAATCTCCCTACATTATTATTTTTCATTGATTTTTTTACCATTCCACTCAATTTTTGTGATTTTATCCAACATTACACCATATTCATTTAGTTCTAAATACATTTTTTTAGAGATAGTGTAGTAACTAAAACTAATTAAATCAGTTTGGTTATTTATATGGGATCAACCCTTGCATTGCATACTATACTGCTATATATCAGTGCACTTGCGAGGAATTATAATTTGAATCATCAAATCTTTGGCGTCATCGCCGGGGAATGGTTTCAAATTGATTTGATTAAATTAATTACAAATTTCCTTTTTCCTTGTTGCTAGTTTAAAATTTTTGATTGTTTATTTCTTTCTTTTTGCTAAGCTATGATTATAAAGAAGAAGAATAAATGAAAATAGAGTGGCTCAATAAGCACAATAGCTGATGAAAAAGTTTGCATGCCCTACCATAGGAAAACAGCCTTCATGCATGCATTGTTTTGAATGACAATGCCAGGAACTATGAATTAAAGCACATACACTTTGACATATTTCTTTCTTTTCATAGTTTTATGGTAGAAGATCCTTGAACATTCATGTTTGATTATTTTGCAACTATCCAAAATTTTCCCTTGTAGGGTCTAACTGAGGATCAACTATGAATGAGATGTTTTCTATATACCTTGAAAGATGTAGCAAAAACCTGGTTTATGACATTGGCTCCTGGTTCACTTACCACTTGGGCTGAAATTTATAATAAGTTCAATAGTAAATTTTATTCTCATGCTAAAATTGTAGAACTAAGAGGTAAGATGACAACGTTTGCTCAAATGGAAGGTGAAGTATTCCATGAGGCATGGGAGAGATTTAAAGCACTATTGACTCAACGTCCTTACCATTGTATTCCTTTAGAGTTGCCAATTCAATTTTTCTATGATAGATTGATACAACCATGCCAAGCCTTGATTTATAATGCTGCAGGATGAGCCATGGGAGAAAAGACCCTGAAGAAGACATATGAACTATATGAGATGCTTGGGGTGAATGCACAACAAAAAAGTGTTAGTGGTAGGTCTAGAGGAATGTATGAAGTGAATTCTAACACTAAGCTTTCTATATAGATGTCGGATCTTGCTAAGTAGATGAAGATGATGCGATCCATGATGATGAACTAGAAACAACCCATTCCTCCTAAGGTATGTTCTATTTCTGGTATTTCTAGTCACTCATATAATGTTTGTCCTTCTAAATAGAGTTTTGCAGTTTTTTCGAAATAAGCCAATGCGATGAATTTCTACAACCCAAAACCCCTTTGATGATCCATATCTTAGTTGGAGAAGTTATCTCAATTTTTCATGGAACAACAATCATAATCATATTCAAGTTGGAACTTATTTTCAACTAAAGAAGCCTACTCTTGCAGAAACTATGCAGAGTTTTATTCAAACAACCCAAACTCAATTCTAGAACAATGAAACGAGGTTCCAAAATACTGAATAAAAATTCCAGAATATGGAGTCATCCATGAAGAAGATAGAGACTCAGTTGGGAAAATTGCAGAGGCTATACAGAGTTACACATCTAGAAAGCTATCAAGCTAGCCTAAGCAAATGAAAACAATCACAACATTGAGAATTGGTAAGGTAATAGATGATAAAGTTGATGATGTAATTAACAATTGCAATGTTTTTATAGAAGATGAAGAGGTGAATGCTATGAGACTTGTGTTCCCAATTCTTAATCTTCCACTCAACTACAAACTAACACTACCTTATGATCCACCTATCCCTATTCCTAGGCATTTGATGCAAAACAACATTGTTAAAAAACCTTGCAATGGCAATGATCAAATTCTGGCTTAAGATGTTCTCCCATAAGAAAAACTTGGTACATAGGAGGACACGCTCTCATACTACGAAGTTTAATATTTTCAAGGAGATGGAGCTACCCAATGAGAATAAGAATGGCTTCAAGATAGATGTAATGTTGAATCACTCAACCATGTTTATTAATTAGAAGTCCCACAATTCTACAATCTTCTTCCGGTGATGAAAGAGCTGGAACATTGAAAAACCAAATTGTATATCAAAGATGGAAAGGCATAGTTGGGCTGAGACTTTAAACAAAGCGCTTATTGGAAGGCAACCCAATTTTTCTTAACTTTCTTTGTTTTCTTAGCATTTAGCTTAGTTGTTTATTTGTTTTCCTTACTTTTAAGATAGACTGTTTTTAATTGCTAGTTTTGTATTTTGCAGAAGGAGAAACTATATCTTCAAAAAGGAAAAGCAACTATATTTTCAGAGGGGGATGTTCATGTTATAGTTTAAGAGGAACACAATTAGCTTTCAGATGATGCCAAGCTAGCACTAGAAGAAAAGGATGAGAATGCACTTCATTTAAGGAAGCCCTTAATCTTAAACTTCTTTCATTATTTCACATTGAGGATAATGTTAAGTTTAAGTTAGCAGGTATTTTGGGATTTGCATTCATGTGCAGTCAGTTTTGGGCAATTTTTTTTTTGAATTTAGGTATAATTTTTATGAGCTACACATTAAGAAAACTTAGCTAAAGAATGTGTTAACATGCTGAAACTAAATAGGTTTGATTCTCTCTTAATGATCAGTAACATATGACTAGTTTTTCATTACTATTGCACGTGATTTAGAAGGAAGGATAGATATTACTTTGTGATTCATTGATTCTTGTGATAAATCCTTCTTTTTCATGACTGAAGAAAAATTTTCAATCACCTTATGCTATGATTGTATAAAGTGTATGCTAATGAGTTGATAGTGTTGTGAATTAGTGACTTATTTTGGTTTACGTAAGCATGCTAGAACTTATTTGATTATCCCTCAAGGAGAAATCCTAGATTAAATTTTTACTTAGAAGTGATTTAAGTGTTCTTTGATTAGTTTGAGCCTTTCAAGCTAACCTAGTATATTCATGTCACTAGTGTCCCCATTGAGCCTT
>JAYJMB010005218.1:0-12201 GCA_036873735.1 Pouteria campechiana | reverse complement strand
CAACAAAAGAGCTTAGTCAGTTTCATGAAAGAATAAAGTCTCTAAGATGCATTAGTATTACTTTTTCTTAAAGATGAGGGGTGGGATGTTTCACGTCGGGTTCACCATTTTTGTAACAAGTACAAAAAGAGGGAAAAAATAATAAAATGGAACAACAAGAGGAGATTTGTCATTTTTAGAATGAATCAAACAATTTCCATTCTTTATTAATTGTCTTCAATTGATTACACTTGCTGTACACATCAGAAAAACTGTGTTCACATCCAAACCACAAGTGATCCTAATAACATCTCCACAATGGGAGAAAATCCTTGATTAAAAGAAAAAGTATAATGCATCTTAGAGACCCAAAATAAAACACACTGTCTCAAAATAAACGTGTGTTATTTTTTGGATCACTGAGTACATTGTGATGACTTGATATTTAGGAGATCGCCTCAAGTCAATGGGCGGATAGGATAACATGGCTCTAAACTAGGTTGCTAGACACTGGGTCAACCTAAAGAATGGGTGTTTTGATCCAATTGTTTATCCTAGGTGGAATCAAGACCAAGTGATTATTGTTATTTAGACTGTAAGAAACCATAGAGACAGTAGGTGTTTTATGACCCAATTAGCATATCTCGGTAGGACTCAAGACCGAGTGATCTCTATTATATTTAGACTAGAAAGAGCCTAAAAGAAAATAGGTGATCTAGGTTTGGTTTAGCCTTCTCTCATTACCCATGAGAAGCTTAAGAAGAGTGGGCTAGGTTAACTGGGTTTTGGTCAGCTTTTTCACATTACCCATGAGAAGCTTAGGAAGAGTGGGACCAGGATGACTAGATTTGACTCGGCTCTCTCAATTGCCCATGAGAAGCTTAGAAAAAGTGGGACTAGTATGACTACATTTGGATCGGCTCTCTCAATTATCCATGAGAAGCTTAGAAAAAGTGGGACCAGGATGACTGAATTTGGCTCGGCTCTCTCAATTACCCATAAGAAACTTAGGAAGAGTGGACCAGGTTGACTAGATTTGAATGTTTTGATGAATGATATATGCTAAGGTTTGACTCGGTGAGTTGTGACTTAGTGACTTGGTCCTAGACTTAGGCTTTGGGTGACTAAGTTAGTGGTGTTTGCTAAAGTTTGACCTTGTGAGTCATGGCTTGGTGAGTCAATCTTAGACTTAGGCTTTTGAATGATTTGATGAGTGGTGTTTTCCAATATCCCGTGAAAAACTAAAAGCGGGTGATCACTACCATTTATATTGTGAGAGATCGAAGATCCAGGTTACATGAATTAAGCCTAATTACACTTTGAGTTAATTAACCTAATTATGGTTAACACTAATATAATAATTAGTGTTAAATGATAGTTTGCAATTGATTTAAGACAATGTCATTAGTTCCTTAATTTATAGGGCAGTTACATGGTTTAATCAAGGTTTAAACAAGTTTTAATTTGTTTAAAATATTTAATCCAACATTATCCTATTTTTCATTAGCCATATGAGACCCACCATTATCATAACATAGGTGGGATCCATGTGTGTACCAGGGTGGGGCCATGGCAGAGTGCTCTCAAGCACTAGAGAAATTACCAATGGCCAGAGTGAGGCACCTGCCTCTTGAAGACTCTTCAAGCTCCTCCTCCAAAATCTCTCTCTAAAAATTCTCTCCTCCTCTTAAAAAGAGGAAGGGGTATTTATAGGCTCACCTCAAGAGGCAATTTAGGAATGCTTACTCCTCCCAAGGGCCAATTTAGGAAACTAGAGCCTGTCTTTACCTCAAGGGGCAGTTTAGGAATGCTCACCTCCTCCTAAGGGGCAATTTGGGAAACTGGAGCTTGCCTTCACCTCAAGGGGCAATTTAGGAATGCTCACCTCCTCCTAAGAGGGCAATTTGGGAAACTGGAGACTGCCTTCACCTTAATGGGCAGTTTAGGAATGGTGACCTCCTCCCAAGGGGCAATTTGGGAAACTAGAGCCTGCCTTCACCTTAAGGGGCAGTTTAGGAATGCTCACCTCCTCCCAAGAGACAATTTGGTAAACTGAAGCCTGCCTTCACCTCAAGGGGCAGTTTAGGAATGCTCACCTCCTCCCAAGGGGCAATTTGGGAAATTGGAACCTGCCTTCACCATTTTGTAGAAGAGCTAGCCTTGCTCATGTCATCCATTATAATGGGGCTCATGGTTTATTTTTTTGTCATGAATTTTATCTTAATCCCAACATAGATATATTATCTCTTCCACCAATCTTCGGGAAATTGTTATTGATGGGCAGGATGTGGGACAACTTGAGATTTAAATTTAGATAGCTAGGATGCAGACTGTTCACTTTATCTTCAATCTCTACTCTTGCTAGATCTGAAAATAGTTGTGCTCTTGAATCAGCCACTCAATTCCTTGTCTTTCGACTGCTAAAAGATTAATACAATCTCTTACAGACTCAAGAGATAAGTCTGTTTCCTTATCTCCTATCCATGACTTCCTGGATTTTGAATCATAGTTATAGAATAGAACTTTCGCCATTCTTATATAACATTTATCTCTGCAACTCATGAAATTTGTCCAGGATAGCCTTGAAAATTAATCCACTTAAAAACTTCTAGATTCATTCTATTTTCTCCAAAAACATCAAAATCAAAGGCTCTTCCTTTTGCAACCTTTTTCTTTCCATATGAATCCAAATACTTGAGGTAAGCTGATTTATCGTTTCCAAAAATTACATCAAGTGCATTATTCCCATCTAATCTTCTTCTCTATGATGAAGATGCTTCCTTCGGGTCTTCTCTTTCACTCCTTCTTCCTAACTCAGTGAGTACAATTGATGCTGACACTTCTGCCTCATTCAAACCAGCCATTTCTAGTTGTCGAGATTTAAGGTTTGAAGGGGTTTTGGATTGAAAAGTGGGAAAATGGATTTGGGGATTCTTTAGAGTAGAGAGTGAGGGATTTTTTTATGGAAAAGCAGCAATGGAGATTCAAGATGGAAGAAGATAGTTTGAATGCAATAGGAAATAAAATCACCTTTTTCGAAGAGGGATTTCACACAATGAGTAGGAATGATGGTTGATTTAAAATGGAGTTTTAAAGAGTGCTCATTACTACTCTAGGGTTTTAGAAATTTTGGATAGAGAAAGAAATTTTGGATGGAAGATGGAATTTTCATACAATCCAAAATTTTATTTTTAGATGATATGGTTTGAGTTATATACATCCTAAAATTAATGCAAAAATAGTTTGAAACTATATCAAAAAGTCCAAAGATATGTTTGAATAATTTAAACATGAAATAACCCAAAATATTGATTATTGAAGATTTGACAAGGATTTGAATTTCAATTAGAGATCTTAAACCATGAGGTTCCCTAAACACACTTGATTTATGCCTTGGGACTGTAATTATATCAAGAATCAATTTCATTCCGTACAACATAAAACATTAAGAATAAGAAAGTCATTCATGCATCCATATGAGAATAAAACATTGAAAGCAAGTAGTTGAGAACATCACATATATTACATATAGATCATATATTATATAAATCATGCACCCTATTCCCTATCATGTGCATTGAGCAACCACTATTGATATATCACTTGTTGCATCTAGTGGCTCTCAAGCATGCCTAAACTGACAAGGTTAGACTCTACATTTTGGTGCCCATTTGGGAATGGGTCTAGGTGGGTTAATGGCAGTATACTTTAGTACACATAATTTCTTTGGTGCCACTAAATTGATATTTGGAGATTGTATAGAATTTACTGCTTTTGCAACATTTTTAGGAAACCAAATTAGGTTATGTTTGGGCTTATGTTTTCTTCTAGAATGATTATTCTATTTCCTTTGTTGTTATACACCCTTTCTTATTGGTTTCAATTTCAATAAGGTGGAGGTTAAGGTTTTTCTAAGGGCATTATTTTCAGCCCTAACTAGCTCAAGTTCACTAATGGTACAATGTTTATTCTTGAGCATATTGTTCTCATCTTTTAGTTTGGAGCATTCATTGGTCATTATAAATAGATCCTTTTTTATCTCCATGTATTTAGCTTTTGTAACACCTTGGGATTTTGGGATAAGGAAATTTTTTTGACAATTGTTTTGGAGTATTATTAGATAATTTGAGCTGGGGAAAAGTTATTTTGAAAGACATATATATATATATATGAATTGATTAAGTAGTGAAGAGACATGTTATGAGTATAGGGTGATTAAATGACATTATCTCTATTTAATTAAGGGCATAAATTAGGTATTTTAATGTATCCATAAAAAGGGATTACAAATTGGCTATAATTATGCAGAAAAAATCATGGTTAAAAACATGAGGAAAAAGGAAGAAGAAGGAAAGGAACAAATTGAAGAAGTAATAAAAGAATTTGGAGGCAGCGGCTTGGGCACCATGGCATCCAAATCTAGAGTCTCAGTGCCCTTTCATGAAGGGAGCAGGATGGACAGCCAGCGGATCTAGCATCACGGTGTCGGCGTGGTGAGTCAGTAGAGCACCAAAAAATTTCCCTTTTAAATGCTTCATCCCTTTCTTCCCTCTCCCATTTGAGCACTCAACTCTCCCTTAGGGCCCTTGGGATAACACTTGATACCCCATTGTTTATGCCATTTTGGCTAGAATTTATGTGATTTGAAGCATAAAACACAGTACCCATGGATCTAGATGCAAACCCCAGTTGTTTGGGCGTGAATTGAAGAAGGAAAATAACACTTTGCTACAACTATAAAGGATGTTTGGAGATTTGAGGCTAGAAAATTGTGCAAGGGTGGAGGCTATACTTGAACTTGATGGTAAGTTTGGTTTTTCCCAACAAAATTGATGATTTCTACTTGTTAGAATTTTGCCTAATTCATGAATAGTGATTTAGGGGTGGAAATTGTATGAATTACATATGGATTTCATGGGGGAGATGGTTAATTAGTTGATTATAGTTTTTATGGAGGGAATTGGGCATGAAAGATCCATGTGCTTTGCTATCCATGAATTGGACAACAAGGTATGTAAGATAAGTTGGCTAATGAAGTGAAAAGAGTTATTAATTGATTTTTGGGATGTAATTGATTGTTAATAAAACTATTTAATGTTAAATATGCTAGCTATGAATTGTATACTATTGAAAATACAAACAACTTACTTCACCATTATGGAAATTATGATTCAACTTATGTGTATCAGGTATTTGAAGAAATACCTCAATGTGAAATAAGATGTTATGAATTGATTCTATGGCAATGGCTAATTGATCATTGAATGGGCCTTAAAGCAAAGTAATTGGTGCAAGTAATGAATGGTTAAAAGTGATTAAAGTTGGTATCCAGAGAGATAATATTAGAATGTCAATTATGCACGTGAAGGGTATTTGCAAAAGCACCCAGAAATAGACAACAATGGTGTCATTTAGAAATGGTGTTTAGACATAATGTCTAATTTACTTGTTATGACTCGATTAACATTGTTTTTGTATTAGAAACATATATGAATTGGATTGTAATACATATTATATGTATAGGGTTACTTAAACATTAGAAGTAATCCAAGTTAGGGAATCTAGAGACTCGTCAAGTTATTCTCCATGAAGGTAAGTAGGCATTTTCTTCAAAAAATATGATGAGTGCTTGCTTTTGCATGTGGGCACTATATTTAGATGTTGTTTATTACATACTATGATGGAGTGGATTAATGGGGATAGAAAGTAATCCTCTATGTTTGCAAACAATGATATAATTTGGTTTATGAATATGTGGATTGATGGGATAGTGGATATCTCATGACTTTGCCTAAGTTGACTTTCATGGTCTTATATGAATGTGTAAATGAATGAGGATAATGAACCTCCTATGATTTTCCTGTTATATATTTATGAGTGTGTAGATTTATGGGGCTAATTGAGTATCCTATGATCTTTGGCACAGTGTTTACATGTTGTTCCCTACCTTATATCTTGATTGGAAATAATAAAATTGTGGAACATCATGAATTGTTTTTGGAAATTGACTTCACCTGCATTGGGTTATCATATGTTGTATGAGATTTGAATTCTATTATATGTATTCCATTAGACTAATTGAATGTTATCTTTCATGGTCTTTCATTATGAAGCATAATGAAATATTGTAATAAGTATAGTGAGCATGGTTGTGGCATATGTCATATGAATAGCCGAACAAGATCTAATTATGATGGTGCCTGTGGTGGCATGGACATAGTATGTATATGATAATGCCTAGATGGCACAGATATGAAATAACTATGATAGTGCCTAAATGACAGGGATATGAGATGGATATAATGATGGGCCTGGATGGCAAAGACATGATATAACCATGACCATGTTTGGGTGGCACAGACATTGTATGAATATAATATTCAGGATGGCACAAACATGATTTAACTAAGCATATGCCCTAGTGCCATAAACATTTGATGGTGGCATGATACCGTTGAGGTATGAGTATGATATGCCTAGAAAGCTCAAACATGATATGATATGGTCGTGCCTAGGGGCACCAACATGATATGATTATAGCAGTGCATGGACAGGTTGGATCTAATATGACATGATAGTGCTAGAGATGTTTAAATGTGGCCTTAATATGACATGAATAGGAATATGTGATAAGTGAATTTTATTCATTTATATTGTGCCTCTTTGAACTAACTTTTAGCTTGTCTTGAGTTATGTTTAGTCATGTTTGGCTAATTCATTATTTTTTATCTTATGTTTGTATGTAAGAACATGAATGCAAAAATCTTAATGAAAACATGGAGAATAAATAAACATTCAAGGATGATTTGCGAATAAATAAAGAAGTGAAAGAATATGTAGATAGCGAATCAATGTTGCAACATTTAGCCAAAAGGATAGTAGCAAGTTTTATGCTACAACATTGAATTTTATACTATGACATCCGAATGGAGGTTACAGTGCATGAAATGGGTAGCAATTTTATGCTGCAACATTGGATTCCAATGCTAAATAATGCTGCAACACTTGAAATTCTGCCATGGCTTATTTTTAGAATTTTTTGCAAGTTATGCAAACACTATTTCCCATACACAATGCCTGTTTAATGCTAATTAAGTGGGGTATAAATAGGACTTACGAA
This sequence comes from Pouteria campechiana, assembly GCA_036873735.1. Lineage (NCBI taxonomy): Eukaryota > Viridiplantae > Streptophyta > Magnoliopsida > Ericales > Sapotaceae > Pouteria > Pouteria campechiana. Next base: position 5,102 of record JAYJMB010005218.1, on the reverse strand, counting down.
CATGAAGAGGAGGATTCTTTTAGTAAGGAAAGCTAGGGCAAATAAGGGAGAAGGCTGAAAGTGCTACTTTGAGGAGTTCTTCTGTGATAATTTTTAATTCTTGTTCTTCTCCCTTTGTTTTAGAATTATGTTTACGACAATGTTTAGTGTTTTCTTGATTATATTATGAACTAAAGACTTTATTCTAGGGGTAAGATGTCGCCAGATTCTGAATGTTTGGTTTTATCCTTCTTAATTCAATTAGTTATTTATTCATTATCTATGTTGTGTGTTTAATATGAATTTAATGCTTATGAAAGTGTGTTGGCCCTTTTAACATGAATTGTGATTGAATTTGAGGCAGAGAAGCAATAGTTGAATTAGACCATGATTAAACACCATGAGATTGTCATGATGATAAAGATATCCATGAGGCTTGTGTAACATTGTGAATTTATTAAGCTTGATGCATCTTGGTTAGTTCAGAATTTTTGCAGAGATGAAGGAAATTTTCTAACTCGATAGGTTGTTATGACTTGAAAAAGAATAAAAATTACAAAAGATAAATTCATTATCAACATAGGAATAAGCACTAATTGATTAAATTGGATCAAAACTAAATAGGATTAATCTGGTAAAGTAAAAAACTCGTAGATATCTTTATCATTGAATTCTTGTTTGTTCACCCTTTGCTCTATTAATAAAATTTAATTTGTTTATATTTCCTTTCTCTATTACATCTTTTCATCAGATTTAGTTCTTTCAAACAAAATTTAGAATTAGATTACTTTGGTAGTTGGTAAAATAGTCCTCATGGGAACGATATCTTACTCACTCTTTATTACTTATTAACGATACATACACATGTATTAAGGAAAATCTGCAACAAGTTTCTGGCGTTGTTGCCAGGGATTATAGTTTTTGCCAAAATTAAGATAAATAATTCAAGTTTTACTTTGAATTTTGCCTTTAAATTTTGCTATTCATTGCAATTTCGTGCCTTTTTGACAGGATTCGTGCTAAGCATCATGGTCACCATACAAGAACACATCAAAAAATTCTACAGGTAGTAGCAAAACACCCCATACTCCAACACATACAATCTAGGATGGTGCAATCACTTCAACTCTTTATGGGGAAATAATTTGGAAATTTCTTTACTTCATTTGGCCAACACTACAAACAAGCACTCAAATTACACAAATAAATTCATGGACAATATAGAGAAATGCTATCAATTGGGAGTAAATGTTGTTCAGGTTCCTCAAATTTTATTTGATTCCTGTCAAGGCAACCATTCAAGTGAAGAATGTCAAGTCAGAAATCCATTAAAAAAAAGCAGATTGGGAAATTGCTCTAACTAAGATGGCGAATACGACAAGCAAATTTATGAAGCAGACAAGGGTCAATTTGTAGAACCAAGTAACTAAAATTTAGAACCAATTTGCATGGATTCGGATCCTTGAAGCTCAGTTGGCTCAAATAGTCAATATGCTCAGCAATCATCAACAAGAAAATGTTTATGAAGATTCACTTGAAGCATGTCTTGTTCAACCAAGTGACCAAGGAATTGGAAATGAGGAGATTGAGAAATGTGGAAAGTTCATAGAGGCAAACCCACCATATCTAAGACAACAGACACTAAGATTTGAGTAGTTAGAGCAACTCACTAAAAAGCCTAAGCCATCAATTGAAGACCCTCTAATTCCTGAAACTCAACCTTTGCTTGCTCAATAGCCCACTATGCCTAGTTTTGTGAAGTTTATAAAAAGACAACCTTTCAGACAAGAGGAAGTTGGAGGAATATGACACTACTGCACTTACTAAAGAGTGTGGTTCCATCACCCAGAGGAAGTTGCCTCCAAAGTTGAAAGATCCGGGAAGGTTTATGATTCCATGTGCTAGTGAGAATTTTGAGTTTGAAAAGGCATTTTCTAATCTTGCTGCACTTGAAAAGATTCACAAACTAATACCAAGATTTGAAGAACTTGAGCACCAAAAAGCCAAAATCCACCTCAAAGATGTTGAGTAAAGAAGGAGATAGTTAAGCTAAAGACCATAAATTAGAACTACTTCTTATCCCTTCTCTCTTAGGATTTTTAGTTCTTTTTTATTTTGTTCTATTTTCTTATCATGATTAGATTCTTTTTGATTTTCTTGATTGTAGGTTATATTGTCTTTTGCCCATCATAAGTTCTTTTCCATCATCCATGAAATCTCCATCCACCATTAGAGAAGATCACATCCCCACAAGGGAGTTTCTTTCCCCCTTGTGCATTCATTTTAACATTGAAGACAATGTTCAGTTTAAGCTTGGGGGTATTTGGGGATTTTGGGGGATCTTCATTCAATTTTGAACAAATTGTTTTGAATCTTTTTGATGAGCTTCACTTTTGATGACTTAGCTAAGAAAATCTGAGAGCAATTATACAAAATTATTGAATTTGAATAGGTTGGATTGATGGATTCTCTCTTGTTGATCATTAACATAGCTTGGTTTTTTATTGCTATTACACATGATTTTAGAAGGAAGGATAAATGCTACCTGTGATTTAATGATTCTTATGATAAATCTTTCTTTTTCAGGAATGATAAAATTTTTATTGAACATCTTGCATTATAATCATGTGATGTGTATGTGGATTAGTTGATGATGTTTTGAATTCAGTGAATTATTTTGGCTGACATAAGCATACTAGAACTTGTTTGATTATCCCTCAAGGTGATATTTGAGATAACATGTCCACTTGGAAGTGATTTAGGCATTCTTTGATCAATTTAAGCCTTTTAAGCTATCCTAGTACATTCATATCACTAGTGTCCCCTTTGAGCCTTATTGAATGAATGACATATGCAAAGCATATGAAAGACCACTATTCGATTTTCTTTCTATAGCCTCATCATCCAAACCTATTCAGCTTGAAAAACCATTCTCGACTTGTTAAGAAACATAATCTATATATATATGGTTATTGAGAGGTATGAGTAAAGTAAAAGAAGATAAGTTTGGGGGTATTGAAAAGAAGAATGCCAAAAAGGAAAAGAAAAAGGACAAAAAGAAAATATTTAATAAGGATTCTTTAATTGGGGGGATCACATCCCAAAGAATTTAAAAGAAAATAAGTTTGGGAGTGTGGTAGTAATACAACCTAGAAAAACAAAGAAAACCCCAAATAAAAAGTCAAGAGAGTGAAGATTTATGTGTAAATTTATTTATGTTCTCTTACTTTGTGAATCTTTATTCCTTTTCTTTTGTTAGCTAAAACCCAAGTCCTCATTACAAGCTTAACAAAGACTTATTGATCCAAGTGAATAGACTTGCCCACATTAGTGGAGAGGGATAATAAAAATTAAGCTTATGAAATATTTTATAGAAATCACTAAAATCACTAGATTTGCATGTGATTGATTGAAAGCATGCACGTAACATGAGATTGACAAAAGCACACATACATTCTCACTTCATGAAGGGATTGATGAAGCATGAATTTCATGAGATTAGATGGCAAGTGTCTTGAATGAATTCTAAGTTATGAATACATGAGCAATTTTTCTGGCATGTTCTTGATTGATTAAGAGACTATCATAACTATTTCATAAGTTTAGTTACTATTTTGCTTGAGGACTAGCAAAAAGCTAAGTTAGGGGTTTTGATAAGTGAATTTTATTTACTTATATTATGCTTCTTTGAACTAACTTTTAGCTTGTCTTGAGTTATTTTTAGTCATGTTTAGCTAATTCATTATGTTTTATTTTATGTTTGTATGTAGGAACATGAATGCAAAAATCTTGGTGAAAACATGGAGAATAAATAATGATTTGCAATGAAGTAAAGAAGTGAAAGAATGTATGGACAACAAGTCAATGCTGTAACATAGGATTTCAATGCAACAGCATTCAACCAAAAGGGTAGCAACAATTTTTGTGCTGCAACATTGAATTTTATGCTATGGCATTTGAATGGAGGTTACAATGCATGAAATGGGCAACAGTTTTATACTGCAGCATTGGATTCCAATGTTGCAACACTTGAAATTCCGGCCATGGTTTATTTTTAGAATTTTTTATAGATTGCGCAAACATTATTTACCATAAATAAAGCCTATTTAAACCTAATTAAGTGGGCTATAAATATGACTTAAGGACGTGAAGAGAAGGACTCTTTTGGCAAGGAAAGCTAGGGCAAACAAGGGAGAAGGTTAAAAGTGTTAGTTGGAGGAGTTTTTCTGCTATACTTTTTAATTCTTCTTCTTCTTCATTTCTTTTGAAAATATGTTTAAGATAATGTTTAGTGTTTTTCTTGGTTATATTATGAACTATCCACTTTATTCTAGGGGCAAGATGTATTCAGAATATGAATGTTTGGTTTTATCCTTTTTAATTCAATTCGTTATTTATTCATTATCTATGTGTAACAACCCGAGGCTCCAGTGCACTATTGTCCACTTTGGGCACACGCTCGCACAGGTTTGCCCCAATGCATCCTTACAAGGAACCTCACCAAGCCCTTCATGTACACCCACCCAAAACGGGGTATACCTTCACAACCGAGCACCACATATTTAGCCCAGGACTCCCTCCCTCACTCCATCGATGTGGGATGCCACTCATGCCATCCACCCCTTAGGGCACCAATGTCCACACTGGCCACACCCTAGAGACTATTGGGAGTCGGCTCTGATACCAACTGTAACAACCCGAGGCTTTAGTGCACTATTGTCCGCTTTGGGCACACGCCCGCATGGTTTTATCCCGATGCATCCTTACAAGAAACCTCATCGAGCCCATCATTTAAGTCATTCATTTAATAAATCACATGTCCAAATTAATTATCCATCCATTAAATATAATCTTTGCATAATTTTATTATTTATTTTTGAATTAAATTTGATTTTAACTAAAATTTGCCAAAAATTACCGACAACTTGATTTTTCAGCTATCCACATGCAATGTTTGATTTTTCTTCACCTATGAATCATTGATTATTATGTGTTCTCATCATTCTCACATTAATATGTATGTTTAATCCATTTTTGCTATTTTTCTATAATAAAATTTAATATTTTTCCTAATTTACACCTTTGGCATTCCACCACCTTAAATTTATTTTCTTTTTCACTTA
>JAYJMB010005217.1:0-12202 GCA_036873735.1 Pouteria campechiana | reverse complement strand
CTATAATGATGTTCGTTTCTCATTTATGCTTGTTGGCTTGGTTGTATTTTTAGTTTTTGTTTATGGTTTTTTTTGCATCTTGAGTGGGATTATTTGAGTTATTTCAGGTATTGCTTTTAGCATGGAAGAAGAAATAGATTGTCATAGTGTGGAAGCTAGAGCTTCTGGTACTAATAATGAACCTTCTAAATCTGAGCCTCAGCCTATTGCTAAAAAAGCAAAAGGATTACCAAATAGATCAAAAGTATGAGACCATTTGGAAAAGCTCCCACATAGGTCGACCGATGTTGATGCTTTTTGTGTATGCAAATATTGCAAGATGAAATTCAAGTGTGATAGTAGGTGGGGCACAAGTAGTTTAAAACAACATGTTGATAATTATGGCAAGAACACAAGCAAGGGTGGTCCCAAGCAATAATTATTAACCTTTGCAAAAATTGGCAGTGATGGTGCTCCAACCCATTGGCAGTTTGATCAAAGAAAGTCTAGAGAAGATCTTGCAAAAATGATAATTATTGATGAATTGCCATTTACAATTGTTGAGAAAAGAGGTTTTCAAAACTTTATGAGTGGAGCACAACCACTCTTTAAGTTTGTGTCTAGAATAACAATTACTAAGGATTGTATAGAAATTTATTAGTCAGAAAAAAGGAAGTTACTAGGAAATTTTACAGATCAAGTTCAGTATGTTAGCTTGACTATGGATTTATAGACATCAATTTAGAATGTTGGGTATATGTGTGTAACCACACATTTTATTGATTTTGCTTGGAATTGTAATAAGAAGATCATTAATTTCATGCTTTTGCCTTCTTCGCACACTGGTGATGTGATTGCTCAAGCTCTTGAACATTGTTTAATTGAATGGGGTTTGGAAAAAAATGTTTCACTATGGTAGTTGATAATGCTAACTCTAATGATGTTGCGATTAGCATTATTATGTATGATTTTGATGATAACAAAAATTGTATTAAAATAAAAAACCTGTATACTTGAATCTCTAACGATCATATGTATGGTTATGAATTTGTAAACATTAATTAACATAAACACATAACCATGAATGATTAATTACACAAGCATATAATCTTCACTTTATTGTGCACACATTATAAATAAATCTTTATTGCATAAATCGGCTAAATATATTAAGCACCAAAATTATTTAAGCCTTCATATTCTGCATTTAATGGAAATGTATATTATCCTTGCTTTACAATATGCTACAATCACACGAGGATAAAATACATTCTGATATTATATATGAAAGCTAACAACATAGCAAGTGTAGAAAAGTTCAAGTGCAGGATAATGATCGTCTGCAACAAATTGCCACAACAATCTGCTACATTCCAAAAGGAGCTAAACTATTAAAAATCGTGGAAGAAGAAGAAGAAGAAGAAGAAAACAAAAGACAAGCAACAAGAAAGGTTCCCTTGTTGTAGTTGAAGCTTCCACAAATAAAAGTATGGGAGAAAAACAACACTTTAAAGATATGCCATAATGAGTTTGCATTATCTGTCAACCTCAACAAGAAAATATCAACAGATAAATGCAAAACAAGAAGTTAAAGAAGAAGACATGATTAGAGTGCTTAAATTATGTTCAAGAAATTCAAACCACTTATATTTGATCTAAAAAAAGTTTGTCCAAGACAAAGTGCAAGGATGAAGAAGCAACTCAACTACTTAGTAGACAAATGAAAAAAGACAAAGAAGTAGCGACCTAGACGACCATGCATGAAAAAAGAGACTTTGTTTGACCAACAAATTTAGAAGAACAGATTCGTATGAGGATAAGAAGGCTTGATAGAAGGGACTGTGCAATGTTAGCTGAGTTAGGATGGACAAATCAAGATTGAAGAACCAAGGAAGTTGCTAGAACAAACCCCTTTTATTGCTCGAAGTGTGTAGAAAAGCTAAAGAACTTTGCCTCATCTTTGGATCAAAAGTTCTTCTGTTACAACAAACAAAGTTTAGCCAAAGTGGAAGACAAAGTAAAAGCTACACATAGAGCATAAACGAAGTTGAATAAACAAAGAGCTACTTGGATCAAAATGGGCTACAACAAATAAAGGTACGATCGTCTACAACCTACAGTAGACAAATGCGACATGCAAAGTATGCCATCTAAGACAAAGAAGAACACACTTCCTCTCTCACTTACATCAGACGAATGCCACACGTCGTTTGTTTGAGTGTATTGAAGTGAGCTTCATCTGCCACCTTCAACAAAAAATAAGGAACAAAAGAAGAAAATCACACTTCGTCTGTTAGTACAAAACTGAGGGAACTTCATCTGTCACCTCCAATAGATGACGAAGAACAAAGGAAGCACATCTTACTTTGTCTATTCATATTAATGGAACTGTTTGTTAATCAATCAGCTCATCTTCATTAGCATCATTCAAAGTTAGTCTGTTATCTTTAACAAACATACACGAATGATCGATTAACAGACCATTCTTCTGGAGAAATTATGGCAGACAAAGAAGTGTTTGTCTCTCAGTCAGTTTGACTTCATTTGTGCCATTCAAAGTTCATCTACTATGTGCAATAGATAAATCATTCTTATGGAAGTTCAACTAACAGACGATCCTATGAAGAATTCGTCTGTAATAAATGGTAGACAAATGCAGACAGAGAGAGGTTGTGACTTGTCAAAGGAATATTGATTTTTGTGACTATGCATACAAATGGCATCTGCACTTGAGCCATCATTGTGCAGACGTAAATCAGTCACCATTTTTAGCAATAAGTGGCGCTGTAAGTTTTTCAAAGCTGTGACGAGTTAAACGAGAAACACATTTATCTCAGCTTATCCTCCTCTCTATATGGCATTGCAGTAGCTCAAGGCGAATTAGAAAGACTTACACTTTATTGATGAAAAACTCAAATGCTGCTCTCCTTTCTGCATTCAACGGATTCCATCTTCTCCAACAGTCGAGATTTTGAAGAAGCTATTTAAGGAGAAGAAGCGGGATGATTCGAAGGTGGTGAAGGGACCCATTTCAAATGCGCTCAACTTTATGCAAATCCTTTCACCCATGGCTAAGAGCTTAAACCGTCATCTATTCTTTATGAGCTTTAATCTGTAAATTTTTATGGCCATTGTTTTTTACATTTTGGCAAGATCTTTTTAAATTATTAGAGCTAAAAGAGAGATCATATATTTCCTTGTGCTTAAATTTGTAATAGTTTTTTGGTTAATCTAAAAATCAAAGAGTTTTTGGTAAACTCAATAAACCACATTGTAATGAGTTGTTGGTAATCTTCAAAACTAGTGAGTTAGTAGCAAGCTTAGGAAAACTATCAAATTTGCTTGTGACCTTTGAAACGGGTGAGTTTCCTAGTGAGGTCGTGAAACCAAGAAAAGTGATGGGGATACTTATTTATGTCCCCTAGAGCTGGAATCCAGAAGAAGTGTTGGGAACACTTATGTATTTCATTATATAGGATATAGTGGAACCCAAGGCACAATGAGTTGGTGTTTTTGGAAGAGTAGATGTAGGGATGGGGTCCTAAACTACTATAAAAATTATCTTATCTGTGTGTGTGTTTTTGTTTTATCTCTCTGCACTTTACTGTTCCATTATTTATCTTATGCCACAACACACACAAGTATGAAAAGAGGGAAATGATCTAATAGGGGTTAAGCTAAGAATTTTTATTTACCCAATTTACCCCTCCTCTCTTGGGTTAAGCCATCCTACAAGATGCTACAAGTGGTATCAAAGTGGGCTAGATAAATAATTCTAGTTATCCATTTGGCTAACCCAACATTGTCATCCTCTATGTTTTTCAAAGAGTAGTCCGTCTTCCATCTTCCAAATTTTTGATAAATTAAATTAAACATAATGGAAAAAGAATTTGGAAACATATCTTATGACCAAATGATTTTCATCTATGAAAATTTTCTATATTGGCATAAGCGAGGATGAAACGAGAGCAGAGTTGAAGATGTAAAAAACTCACTATATGCTCTCTGTCCCACTGTCTATAAGGATGTCTTGGTTTATGAGCTGATATGAGAAATCTTAGATAGGCCAAAGACTAATTAATAAGGGACAAAAACACTTAAAACTCACACACCACATGCGTTATTATTTAAATTAACTTGATTGCAGAAAATCTTAGAAAGGAGAGAATAAACTCTTAAAGAAGAAGAAAGAGAAAGGAGACTTGGTCTGAAGAACTAAATTGAAAACACGATGAAATACCAAGTTCCTTCAAAATAAAAAGGAAAAGTGAGTACTGGTATGACACTCCAACTCAACTGCTCTCATTGGATGTGTCATTATCTGAATTTTTGAAATATTTACTTACACATTTCTTTCAATTCATTCTTTTATTAATAAGCACTTATGTTTAGTTTTTCAAGTTATTATTTTGTTTATTTATATGCTCTTATTTTAACTTTCACATTCAATTAATTAAATTCCTATAGAATTAGATTTACATTCTTACTCTGCTTTTTAGGATTTTGATGACTTGTATCTAATTAGATGTGTGTATATTCTTATTTGTAGAAATCAAGCTTTACTCTTATACCTTGATATCTCGTTTATTTTAAAAAAACTAGATTTGATAGTTAGAATTTTGTCTGAATTTCCTTCAGCTGTATATAGATTAAATTAGAATTCTGAAACTATGTTTACACATTTTTGCATATTCATTCATTCATTTATTCTTATGTAGAAATCATATTTAGAATTTTGTTTACTTAGATAGCTATACATAAATAGAAATGAATTTTTATACATAGTATCTTCTGTACATATATATTTATACATAGGAGAATATTGAATTCACACTAGGACTAATAAAACTCTGAAAAATTTAATGTAAAACTTTTAGGATAATCAAGAAGAAAAATAAACATCCAGAAAATAACAAGCAACTTGAAAACAAGAATGTCCAAAAGAGACATAACTAAAAGAAAAATATACAATCAAATAATAGTAAAATGACAAAACTAAATGATTATCCTCAAAATCATTTAAGAGGAGTTAATCTAGCATATAAAGTCAACTGCCATTCCTAATTGTGCTAGTTCAGATGACTCATTGATTAATTGAAGCAAAATAATCACTCTGTTCATTCATGAAAACTGCTTTAATTAAATAGATTGATTCTCTGCTTACTATTGGATGAAATTGTACTTTGCACTAATACATAAGAATACGTGTTCACATCTGTATGAGTCTACCAATGAAGAGAAAGTGCAAGATTTTCTTAAGTGTATGCAGGAAAGCTTGAGATGAGCACAGAAGAAGAATAAAAACAATGAGAAATCAAGACCTTCTTATGTGCTTACAAATCCAAGCAAATGAGCCAACAAGTTCTAGTTCCGAATGCAAGAAATTGATTGAAAAAATTAAGACTATATGCTGGACAATATCATATCTCAGAGGAAGGATCATCAACATCAAATAGCAAAAGCTGAACAAATAGTCAAGTTGACAACAATACTTATGAGCTCAAATGAGATATGTACAAAGGATGTGCTAAAAGAGATAAGTTGTCTAGATGTGCTAAAAGAGATAAGTTGTCTAACTTGATTATATTTTTTTTATTGTTATATACTCTAGATGCCTCTGAATGAACTAGTTTGGATTTGAACTTACTGCTTGAGCTAAATCATGTCAAAAATCTTAACAAGCCTTAAAATGATCAAAACTCTAACATCATTATAGTCCTAAGGCATAGTCAAGCTTGTTTGGGAAGCTTAATAGTTTAAGGTTTCGAATAAGAATTCTATTCCTAGTCATTCCTTCTGTAATAATGTTAATTGGCTTGATCTCTTATAAAGAACTAGAATTAAAAGATAAAAAGCCATAAAGATAACCATCATGACATACAACAACACATCTAATAAAATTCCATGAACATTTAAACATCCAAAAACTTCCACTAATAACTTTAGAACATTTAACAAAGAAAATTAAAGATAGTTACTCTTTTAAAACTTCAATAACTGCTAATAATTCTATAATTTTGTCCTGAGTCTCAAATAGTTCCTTCTCCAAAGCCTTAATCCTATCCATAATTTCTCCATAAGCTATACATCAGTTAGTTAAAAGAAGATTGTAGAGACATTTATCTTCTTAGCGAACTTTAATTCCTTCTTTAATTGTCTCATCTCTTCTTCCAAAAAGTGAACTTGACTATTTCCCTCACTTATCTCTCGCTCCATTGTTACCCGAATGTTAACCTTGTATATTGTCTGTCTAACTAAATATCATAGAATACAAGGGTTACAACAAAAACTTTATGGAAGTAATCATTTAATTGATAGCTTAAATAGAAATAGATCTTCAAATTTTAGAGATCTAGACAGGACAAATTAAGATCATGCATTATCACTGTTAAACAATGATGAATAAAAGATATGCATCCAATAATTAACCAACTAAAAGAATGATTCTATAAACAACATAAATCACTAAACTTAAATTTTCATAAAAGATCAAATCATGTAAAATCACAAATATGAGCTTAAAGAGTTGTAATATTACATAATAAGTTCAGATTAAAAAGCAAAAATATTTAATCAGCTAAAGCATCCACAACTGCTTCCAACTCTTTAACTCTTTGGTGAGCTTTGGCTAACTCTATCTCCAAATCTTTAATATTAACTATGGCCTCTAGATAAGCCATAGAGTTCATAGTTAAGAGACAATCAAAATAAAGATTACTACCCCCAACAATAGCCAAATCAACCTTCAGCTGCTTAATCTTATCTTGAAGAACCAAACATCTCTCTATAGCCTTAAAAGCAACATCATCTTTCTCACCTTAAATAAACTTTACAAACTAACTAGAAGATGCCATGGTTGCCTTGGTAAGCACTGAAGAGTTGTCACTTCCCAGTCTCTCTGCGCAGGAAAGGAGAAAGACAAAAGGTTCTCCACTTTCTAAGTAATCTGTCAACTCTTCCGTTAATAACCCTCAACTGTCGCCCCTAATAATAATGATAAATAATCATTCATTAAAAAGAGATGCACATTAGCAGTAAAACCATGCATTGTCACTACATTTGGCATACTAATATAATTTTGATAGATTGATAAATTATCTAATTATGACTTATTATAAATATGCTTCTTGAAGTAGTAAAAATGTTTAATGTTGATTGTTGTTCCTTATAAATATGCCTCTTGCAATAATAATAATGTTTAAAATGCTTGGAAGATGTTTAAATAAATCTAATTAATCTGGTCATCATAATAAATTAGTTTATAGAAAAGAAAATTGAGTGATAAACTATAACTAAAAAGGGGAAAGAAAATTATTCTAAGATTTAATAAAATAGGGGGAGAAGAATTTAAAGGAAGATAGAAGACAAATATAATTAAGGGAGAGAAATATTAGAGAACTAGAATTAAAAAGTGGGAAAGTAATAAACTAAATTTTATGATTATGACAAAAAGGGGGAGAGAAATATTAGAGACTTGTGAAAATAATATCTAGAATTAGGAAAAGGATAAAAGAGTAAAACTCCATAGGATTATAAGAGTCAATTATTCAGGGGGAGTTTTATCAACTAATAAAATTTTAATCACAAGTCCTCAAAGTTTTATCATCATCAAAAAGGGCGAGATTATCAGCATTATTATATATGATTTTGATGATAACAAAACTTATATTAAAATAAGAAACCTGTATGCTCAAATCTCTAACGATCATATGTATGGTTATGAATTGATAAACATTAATTAACATAAACACATAACCATGAATGATTAATTACACAAGTATACATTTTTCACTTTATGGTGCATACATTATAAATAAATCTTTACTGCATAAATCTGTTAAATCATATTAAGCACCATAATTATTAAGCCTTCATATTCTGCATTTAATGGAAATGTATATTATTCTTGCTTTATAATATGCTACAATCACACGAGGATAAAATATATTCTGATATTATATATGAAAGCTAACAACATAGCAAGTGCAGAAAAGTTCAAGTGAAAGATAATGATCATCTGCAACAAACTACCATAATAATCTGCTACGTTTCAAAAGGAGCTAAACTAATGAAAATTATGGAAGAAGAAGAAGAAGAAGAAAATAGAAGACAAGCACAAGAAAGGTTGCCTTGTTGTAGTTGTAGCTTCCATGAACAAAAGAATGGGGGAAAAACAAGGCTTTATAGATGTGCTACAATGAGTTTACATTGTCTATCAAGCTTAATAAGAAAATATCAACAAATAAATACAAAATAAGAAGTTAAAGAAGAAGTAATGATTAGAGTGCTTAAATTGTATTTGAGAATTTTAGACCACTTATATTTGATTTGATCAAAGTCTATCCAAGACAAAGTGCAAGGATGAAGAAGCAACTCAATAGCTTGGCAGACAAATGAAGAAAGGCAAAGAAGTAGCCACCCAGACAACCATGCATGAGAAAAGAGACTTTGTCTAACCAACAAAGTTAGAAGAATAGATTCGTTTGGGTATAAGAAGGCCTTGATATTAGGGAGTGCAACTTCGTCTGAGCCAAGACAGAAAAATCAAGATTGAAGAACTGAGGAAGTTGCTAGAACAAACCTCTTTTATTGCTCAAAGTGTGCAAAAAAGCTAAAGCACTTTGCCTCATCTTCAGATTAAAAGGTCGTCTGTTATAACAGACAAAGTTCAACCAAAGCAGAAGATGAAGTAAAAGTTGTATAGAGAGCATAGACGAAGCTAAACAGACAAAGAGCTACTTTGATCAAAATGGGCTACAACAGACGAAGGCACAATCGTCTAAAATCTATGATAGACAAATGCGATGTGCAAATTATTCTATTGAAGACAAAGCAGAACACACTTTATCTATCATTTACATCAAACAAATGCCACACTTTGTCTGTTTGAGCATATTGAAGTGAGTTTGTCTCGCACCTTCAATAGACAACAAGGAACACAAGAAGAAAATCACACTTCGTCTATTAGTGCAAGACTAAGGGAATTTCATTTATCACCTCCAATAGACAACGAAGAACAAAGGAAGCATATCCTACTTTGTCTATTTGTATTAAGGGAACTGTTTGTCAATTGATTAGCTCATCTTCTTCATCATCACTCAAAGTTAGTCCGTCATCTTTAACAAACAAATCATATGCACGAAGGATTAATTAACAGACAAATCTTCTAGAGAAATTGTGTCAAACAAGGAAGTGTTTGTCTCTCAGTTAGTTCAACTTCATTTGTGTCATTCAAAGTTCATATACTATGTGCAACAGACAAATCATTTCAATGACAGGCAAACCTATGAAGAATTCATCTGCAACTAATGGTAGACAAATGTAGACAAAGTGAGGCCATGAGTTGTCAAAGGAATATTGATTTATATGAGTATGCATACAAATGGCATCTACACTACGCATACAAATTTAGAAGAACAGATTTGTCTGAGGATAAGAAGACTTGATAGAAGGGAGTGCAACTTCAGTTGAGCCAAGACAGAGAAATCAAGATTGAAGAACCAAGAAAGTTACTAGAACAAACCCATTTTATTGCTCGAAGTGTGCAGAAAAGCTAAAGAACTTTGCCTTGTCTTTTGATCAAAAGTTCGTCTATGACAACAGACAAGGTTCAACCAAAGCGGAAGATAAAGTAAAAGCTGCACAGAGCGTAGATGAAGTTGAATAGACAAAAAGCTAGTTGGATCAACATGGGCTACAATAGGCAAAGGCAAGATTGTCTACAACCTACGGCAGATAAATGCGATGTACAAAGTATGCTATCCAAGACAAAGCAGAACACACTTCATCTATCGCTTACATTAGATGAATACCACATGTCGTTTGTTCAAGCATATTGAAGTGAGCTTCATCTGGCACCTTCAACAGACAACAAGGAACAAAAGAAGAAAATCACACTTCGTCTGTTAGTGCAAAACTGAGAGAACTTTGTCTGTCACCTCCAACAGACGACGGAGAACAAAGAAAGCACATCCTACTTTGTCTATTCGTATATATGGAACTGTCTGTCAATTAATTAGCTCATCTTCATTAGCATGATTCAAAGTTAGTTTGTTATCTTTAACAAATAAAGCATACACACGAAGGATCGATTAATAGATAAATCTTCTAGAGGAATTGTGGCAGCCAAGGAAGTGTTTGTCTCTCAGTTAGTTCGACTTCATCTGTGCCATTCAAAGTTCATCTACTATGTGCAACAAACAAATCATTCTTATGGAAGTTCAACTAACAGACAGTCCTATGAAGAATTCGTCTGCAATAAATGGTAGACAAATGCAGACAGAGAGAGGTTGTGAATTGTCAAATGAATATTAATTTTTGTGACTATGCATAAAAATGGCATCTGCACTTGAGCCATCATAGTGTAGATGTACATCAGTCACCATTTTCATCAATAAGCGACGCTGCAAGTTTTTCAATGCTGTGATGAGTTAAACAAGGAACACATTTATCATAGCTCATCCTCCTCTCTATATGGCATTGCAGCAGCTCGAGATGAATCAGGAAGACCTGGACTTCACAGCAAAGAACTCAAATAGTCTTATTCATTCAATGTTGCTCTCCTTTCTACATTCAATGGATCCCATCTTCTCCAATGGTCGAGATTTTGAAGAAGTTATTCAAGGAGAAGAAGCGGGATGATTTGAAGGTGGTGAAGCAACCAATTTCAAATGTGCTCAACTTTATGCAAATCCTTCTACCCATGGCCAAGAGCTTAAACTGTTATCTATTCATTATGAGCTTTAATCTGGAAATTTTTATAGCCATTATTTTTACATTTTGGCAAGATATTTTTATATTGTTAGAGCTGAAAGAGAGATCATATATTTTCCTATGCTTAAATGTTTAATAGTTTTCTGGTTAATCTGAAATCAAATATTTTTGGTAAACTTGATAAACCACATTGTAATGAGCTATTGGTGATCTCTGAAAAACCATCATGTTTGCTGGTGATTTTTGAAACTAGTGAGTTGGTAGCAAACTCAGAAAAACTACCAAGTTTGCCTATGATTTTTGAAACGGGTGAGTTTCCTGGTAAGGTCGTGAAACCAGAAGAAGTGTTGAGGACACTTGTTTATGCCCCCTGGAGTTGGAATCCAAAAGAAATGTTAGGAACACTTATGTATTCCATTGTATGGGGTATAGTGGAACCCAAGGCACAATGAGTTGGTGTTCTTGGAAGCGTGGATGTAGGGACATAGTCTTGAATCATTATAAAAATCATCTTGTCTGTGTGTGTGTTTGTTTTATCTCTCTGCACTTTACTATTCCATTATTTATCTTACGCCACATCATACACAAGCACGAAAAGAGGGAAATGATCTAATAGGGATTAAGTAAAGAGTTTTTATTTACCTAATTCACCCATCTCCTCTTGGGTTAAGCCATCCTACGGGACGCTATAGTTGTGGTGCATGTTTCAAAAAGAATACTTATGAAAAGATTAGCGAAGCTAAAGAGTATTTTCATGTCAGATGTATAGCACATATAGTGAACCTTATTGTGAGAGAAGGGTTGAAGGAAATTAGCAAATCAATTAGTTGTATCCGAAGTAGTGTAAAATACGTTAGAAGTTCTCCAGGAAGACAACAATATTTTAATAAGTGTATTGTCAAAGAAAATCTGGAAGCCAAAGGAGGATTGTGTTTAGATGTGCCCACCCATTGAAACTCCACATATCTAATACTAGAAAGTGCCTTAAAGTTTCAAAAGGCATTTGATATGTTAGAAATGGAAGATGCAAGTTTTAAAAGGGAGGAACCTCCTACTGAAGATGATTGGGAAAATGCCAAGGTTTTGTGTAAGTTTTTGAAGTGTTTTCATGATGGTACTGTTCGTTTCTCTGGATCTTCTTATTCACTACAAACATTTATTTTGTTGAGCTTTACAAGATAGAGAAGCTTCTATCTAATGTTGCAATGGAACAAAATTCACTTATTCGTGATACGTGCATCAAAATGAAAGGAAATTTTGACAAATATCGGGGTGGAATTGAAAAGCTCAACACATTATTGGTTATTGCTTGTGTTTTGGATCTGTGATATAAGGTGAAATACATTAGATTTTGTTGCACAAAACTTTATGGAAATGACAGGGTGGAGATTGTTCAAAAAGTGGAAAGTTCACTTCAAAAGATTTTTCCAAATTATTGAGATAAGTATTCTTCTATTGAAGTGGAATATGATAAAAGTGCTCAAGGGGGGGGGGGGGGCCTTGATGAAGC